>CM067300.1:61488946-61683733 GCA_034231615.1 Meghimatium bilineatum | reverse complement strand
TTCCATTGTTGCGATATCTTGATGAAATGTTTGCAATGTTCATCACTACTAACCATATCAATATCATCCATGCCACGGCCACAGTTCAAAGGACAGAAATCCATATTTAGATTTGAATGAAGGATGTGGATCTAACGTGAAAAGGGCGTCTGTGCGTCCCATGCCTTTTATGAACCTAAGCTTATTTTGTCTTAGTTGTCGTTTTATTCTTGATATTAATCTATTTTGAATTATTCTTGCATAATTCTCCCTATTTGACTTTGTAAAGATATCCATCTATAATTGTCGCACTTTCGTTTCAACTTATTCCACAAAAAGCATTTCCGCTTTTATAAAAAATGGCGACGTAAACAAACATTGTTGTGGCCGGTAAGTTAATTTACTGAACGAATGACTATTTTAACACAATAATAGCTCATATAACACAATTTAACGTTAAGAATATGTAATATATATCATGTTTATGAAAGTACTCAACTAATTTTCATATGATAAAGATAATTTAGTAAATATATTGAGAATTCAAACAGCTATCATAAATTTTAATTCGAGTCAGAACTTGCCCAATCCGAAAATTGAAAATCAATGTAACCTTTTTCGAGGTATGTTCCACTCTTATATGGCCTATGCTGATGCTCGTATGTTACCGAAGCCTGAAATGATAACAAATAATGTAGATAATGTGACTTGCCATCACATGTATGTCAAATATTATAAAAGGTGACTGCGGATGTTTGCAAGTGAAGTTTACTACTGTCTCCATTCAGATCAGAATGATACCATCATACATCTGATCATACATTAATACAAACATTGGAAGTGACGGGTTCTTACGGCAAAATATTGCAGCCAAGATGTAAACATTCTCGTTCTGTTCTCAGACCAACCTAGAAACATCCTGCTAATCTTCAGGAGTTTGACTTTGACTAGTTAAGGCTCTAAGACTAAAATGTCTATGTTATAATTTAAGTGCATTAAATACTGATCCCAACTATTCCACAAGGCTAGTGGGAATTATGTTAGTCAAACGTTTCTGATCATATTATTTAATTCTTGGATATCCAGGTCAGAGCGTGTCATAAATTTTACACTGTGGCTATAAATATCTTGATACCCGTTTGTATTTTTCAGCGTTCATTCTCAAACTTCCACTAGATCTCTCTTGTAGCAGGACCATGGCCCTACTAGATTTCCAGCAGGGTGTAGTCCAGAGAATGAAAATGCATTGTGTTGTCATTTTATTTGCAACAATGGCCAGACACATCCATCTTTGATGGAGTAAAGTATTTTGATGCCAAATTAATTTGAAAAATTCATATCTTTTTTCAGGACTGATGTACAGACTTGGTTGAGGTATTGTTTAATTGCAATTTTCAAGGGCTATCTAACTATGTTATTTTTAATGCTGTAGAAATATTTTGAAAATTTTGTCCAAGTACTTACATATATACTTCTAACCTCTTTTAGTGCGAAGCTTCTTCTCAAAGAGTTGTATGTGTCTGAGAGTCTTCAGTGTATGAAAGAAAGCTCTTTAGAACTCTCTCTGAGTTGTACATAGGAAACAAGAGCTTCATCATTCATAATTCTCATGGATCAAAACCAAATTTAAAACAGATACAGTGGATAAAAAACCAATGAACATGAAAGCAGTAAGATGTTAAGAGATAACAGAGACTTTGTAAATAACTTTATATGAGACACGGACCCAAGATGCCAAACACACCAGAGTGCTAGGAACTAGCGACACATAGCTAGTAACTGCACATCAGGAGCAGCGAACCAAAGCTTACCAAGACCCTAGGACATTTCCACGCAGTGGGTCTGGAAACAGGAGTACGGTAATGTAGCCTGACCAAGTTCTAGAGATCGAAGAGGGAAGGACAGCCCATCCACAAAAATAGCTGTGCAGAAGTCGGATATGTTGACCGAAAGGTGCAGTATCGCAGCAAAACTGTAAACAGACATAACGCACCAAACGCCCTTTTCAGGACGAAGAAGAAGAAGATATGAGACATAATTAAAGGCTCATTTCAGATATTTTCCTCCCCTTCTTCTATGTTTATTAGCAGGATGTAGTCCAGAGAATGGAATGCATAGTGTTATGGTTTACAGCTTAACTGAAATATCTGTGCCTTTCAGCCTGACACATCATACTTCAGTATGACGTCTTAGTCACTTTGACCCTTTTTGATATGTACAGTCAACTGCACCCCAAAACCTCCATAGTCACCTCTTACAACATGCTTGACAGCTAACAGTCTTGCTATTCTTTGCTCCTCTTTTGGGCTGGAAACACACAGGCTGTTTCCTCTCCTGGTTCTGCAAGATATATAGTTATAGGAAATAGAAATAAAACTAACTACCGTTTCTCATACCATTTTGCAGAAGTAAACTCAGCTGGAAAATATTTTTGTTTAGAATATTTTGTCTATTAGAAATTTTACTCTTTTGTCACAAATTATTATAAATAGTGTTTTTAGCCATCAAAGCGGCATTCTTTTGTAGTGATTTTCTAGGCAATATAATACGTTAAGTAACTTTCCATTGCTTTCTCAACGGTCCAGATGCTCAAATGCCTGTGATCGAACACTGTACCTTGGTCATCTCAGATGCACTCTGTACCACTTCGCCACAGAGCCGGACAAATAGTGTTTATATGTTAGTTATACAACTTAAATTTATTTAATATTGTGCTTGTCACTGCCCTCAAATCAATAAATATATATTTGCAGATTTTAGATGATAACCTGATACCTTGAGATCTGCACCATGACTTCTTCAATGGGTATTGAAACTATATTCTCAGATCATGAACTACTAAAGAGGCATGATGTGGAAAAACTACCCAATTTTCACAGTGGAAATCAAGACTTTTTACCTCTAAAACCTACAAATAATTCTCAAGTCGTCACAAAGAAAAATATTGCTTCTCATAAGATGGCAAATATCAATAACAACAATATAGTTTTAGATCAAGAAAAAGGACAACATTATATCAAGAGACCAGATGAGCTTGACGAAATTGAAAAAACTCTTGATTCAGTTCCTATACCAGTTGCTTGTAGTCCAGGCATGTCAATAACACCTAACCCATCACTTTTTGTCACTCCACAAAAACCATTTGTGCCGCATAAATCATTCTTAACTGCTAAAGAGAATATTCTAGAGCCTCAGAGCATACATAAAATTCCAAAACCTGTGTCATGGAGCCCAGGTATGAGGGCTCAATTAGACCCAAACTTATTTATTACCCCAGATAAAGATGCAGATAGAAAACTTATAGCCAACGTCATAGGAAATGGGAAGGAAAATATAATAGAAAAGGACAATTTGAACAACCAAAAGGCATCTATAAAACCTAAGGAAGCTTACTCTGTTAGATTTGATCTTCCATCTTCAACATCTGGGGATGAAACTAGTGAAAACATATCAGACTCGGATTCCCCCATCACTCTGAGAGGTTGTGAGATGAGAACGGAAAGGCAAAGCTTTGACAGTCCTATATGGAAATCATTTAGTCCGCAGAAGGCGTACAATCCTAGTACATATTCAGATGAATCTTCCTTAGATGAGTCAATCATGAGCTCCTCTTTACCATCTAGCAAACACGATTCAAGTTATGATCCATTGAAAATATTCAATATCACAGATTCCAACAACAAGCAAGATCGTATCTCTTCTAAACCAGTGGTAACTACCTCAAATGCTTCATCTTCTTCCCATAAGAGTGATTTCAAATTGTATAAACAAACTGAAACAAAACAACATTTAGAAATCACTCAGAAAAGATCAGCAAAATCATCCGACTCAAAAATCAAGTCCCACAAAATAGAAAATTCCAAATCAAATATCATGTTGACATCAAAAGCTCAAAATGAAAAGAGAAGAGATGGAAAATCTAAAGTAGGAGCTGATTTTCTCAGCTCATCATCTTCACCGCATGAACTACCTGCCCCAGGAACAACAGTGGTCAGAGAGATGAAGAATAACCTTCTGTCAACAGAGTACTCCTTTCCATTTGAGCTGAGAACACTTACTGCAGATGCTGAGTATGAACATACATTTGCCAGACCTGAGTTCAACTCAACTCTTAAAGTCCGTGCCGAGTTGGACGCCTTGTATGAACAGGAAGTGGATGTCAAGAAAGCTGTAGAAGTAAATCTGGAACGGTCAGAGATCAAACGAGTAGAGCTCAATGAGAAGGTACGGTAACTCAAAATAATTATTTATACTTGTAAATACATTTAGATATAAATATGCAAATACACTCTCTGATAATCAACATAAATGTTTGTGATTTCCGCAGGGGAGCATACAGTACATTGTGTTGCTGGTTTCACAGCGGAGCTGCATTATTTTGCACTTTCCGGCCCAGCATATTCATTTTCTGTATGTTTGTTCCACTAGATTCCAGGATGTAGTTCAGATAGTGGAAGTGCTGCGAGTTGTCATTTTTATTTATGCCAATGGCTCAACACATCCTTCACCTGTGGTAACTAATATATTCTGTGTTTTTACTATTTCCACTGAGTATTTTCAAATTAATTTAATTTCTTCTTCTTCTGTGTTTTTGTTATTTTCCAACTTTCGTAACCATGTTTACGGTCTTTCTGCATACAACATCCAAGGTCATGTTATATTGTCAGACCTGTCATCAGGGCAAAGTCTACTCTCTTCTCCATGTCAGAGAGCGGCTACCCCATAGCTTTTGCTTTAAATCTGTATCCTTTGGCCAGGTCTGCTTGTCTCTGTTTGCTTGTATGTTGGGCAGTCCTGAAGTATGTGTTCAAGAGTCTGATTTCTGGATCCACATGGACATTCATCTGTGTATGAGATCAGTAAAGGTGACCCAACAGTCTGCAGTGGCCTGTTGATATCTTTGGGTATCTTCTTCTTCTGCGTTCATTCTCAAACTCCCACTGGATATCTCTTTTATCAGGACCATGGCCCTATTAGATTTCCAGAAGGATGTAGTCCAGAAAATGGAAATGCGTTGTGTCGCCGTTTTATTTGCGCCAATGGCCCGACACATCTGTTTTCGGTGGGAAATATCTTTGGGTATGAGATGTATTGCATCAAGTTTGTCTTCAACTTCCATTTGTTTCTTCCACTTTGCTGTGTACCGGTATGTGTTCTGTATTATTGTTTTTTGCTGCTCTATAGGACAGTGTAAAATGCCTTTATAACATTGATTATTTTAGTAGGAAAACCGTATTGTTGTAGAATATTCCATAATGTAGGCCGATGAAGACTATTAAATGTTTTTTCAAAGTCAAAAAAGTTGATTATGAGCGGGGATTGAAATTTGAGTGATTCTTCAATGATGATGCGAAGAGAAAATATGTTATCTGTGCAGGAGCGAGCTGATCTAAAGCCTGCTTGTTCTTCTCTCAGTAGTTTATCAACAGCATTCTTTAATCTTTCCAAGATGATGCTTAGGAAGACCTTGCCTATGACTGATAATAGGGTGATACCCCACCAGTATTATAAGAGAGGAAAACAAACAAACCTATATATCTTCCTTCATTAGACAAAGGCATTGGACTTACATCGGCCATGTTCTCAGAATGAACAGCCTAAGAATTCCCCAGCAGTCACTATATTGGGTGCCACCCAGAGTAAGAAGAAGAGGGAGACCTAGAGAAACTCTACGAAGAACCATTAATAGAAAAGTCATGCCAATGAACCTAAACAACACGCAAGAATTGAAAGACCTGGCAACACAAAAACAGAAATGGAAAGCTATGGTTTCTGCCCTATGCGCTACCTATGGCCCTGGAGGAACATAACATAACATAGGACAGTGGTGTCATTCCATTTCGTTACCTGTTCTTGACAGCATCCGCTTTCTCATTTCCCATGATTCTACAGTGTGAAGTTTCCATTGAAGGGGTAATAGCTGATGATTTTTGGACATGTCTGAGCTCATGTCTGATGTTGTCCAGAAGGTTTTCATTTCTGGTGCTCTGGATTGATTCCAGTCAGGATCTGCTGTTGGTGAATATATATTTGTTGCTATCAAACATATGTGAACTCTTGATCTATGAGGATATTCTTGCCTTTTCATAATGCATTTAGAGGTAACTATACAAATTGAGGTTTCATCAGCTTACTGGCAGAAGGGGGTCTGATTAAATGGCTGCTTTAGCATCTTGCCAGAGATAAGAAGTTTATACAGATATTAAAGTTGTAAAAAAAGTTGTAGTTTCGTATACTTACTTATTGTTTTTTTTATTTACAGATGTTTGTTAGGTGATTTAATTCATGCAATAGTACTTCTTCTTCAGCATTCATTCTCACACTCCCATTGTATCTCTCTTGTAGTAGGACATTGGTTCAACTAGATTTGCAGCAGGGTGTAGTCCACATAATGGAAATGCGTTGTGTTGCCATTTTGTTTGTGCCAATGGTCCGGCACATTCGTCTTCGGTGGAAACTCTCTGTTTGACTTTCCAAGTCCCTGTTTGACTTTCCAAGTCCCTGTTGACTGTTTGACTTTCCATGTCCATGTTGACTGACTTTCCAAGTCCCTGTTGACTTTCCAAGTCTCTGTTGACTGTTTGACTTTCCAAGTCTGTGTTTAACTTAATGTAACTAAGGATGCATAGATTCAGTGTGTCTGATACCACCCTGCTTGACTGAATGTGACTACGGATGCGTGTATTCTGTGTGTCTGATACCACCCTGCTTGACTGAATGTGACTACAGATGCGTGTATACTGTGTAGCTGATACCATTAAAACCTCCTACACTTGATAAAGTGATAGGCAAGTATAGATGAGTTTTAAGATGAACATACAGACTATCGGACTATATGGTATTGGTAATTAAAAACAAACAGTGAACAAAACAATGGCACTATCACAAAAGCATTACACCGCAAACATTGCGCAGCAGAGACATCCAAGGTAACAAATTGTTACCATGTAACAGGATGGTTTCATTAACATATGTTACCGTGGATGTCACTGCTGTTCAATGTCTGCCATCTAATGCTTTTGTGATAGTACCATTATTTTTACTGTTTGTTTTGTATTTTCTCGATAAAGACCTTACAGTTCAAATATTGAAAATGTTTTGTATACTGTTATTTTTATTTTTTTCATACCAATACCATATAGTCCAGTAGTCTGTGCCATTCATCGTAAAACTCATCAAACTTGTGTTCTTCTAAGTACTATTGATATCTTTAACAACAACATTGACAGATTACAATTCAATTCCTTGAATGTTCTAACTTCTACCACACTGTTAATGTTCTAACTTCTACCACACTGTTAATGTTCTAACTTCTACCACACTGTTAATGTTCTAACTTCTACCACACTGTTAATGTTCTAACTTCTGCCACACTGTTAATGTTCTAACTTCTACCACACTGTTAATGTTCTAACTTCTACCACACTGTTAATGTTCTAACTTCTACCACACTGTTAATGTTCTAACTTCTGCCACACTGTTAATGTTCTAACTTCTGCCACACTGTTAATGTTCTAACTTCTACCACAATATTAATGTTCTAACTTCTGCCACACTGTTAATGTTCTAACTTCTACCACACTGTTAATGTTCTAACTTCTACCACACTGTTAATGTTCTAACTTCTACCACACTGTTAATGTTCTAACTTCTACCACACTGTTAATGTTCTAACTTCTGCCACACTGTTAATGTTCTAACTTCTGCCACACTGTTAATGTTCTAACTTCTACCACACTGTTAATGTTCTAACTTCTACCACAATATTAATGTTCTAACTTCTGCCACACTGTTAATGTTCTAACTTCTACCACACTGTTAATGTTCTAACTTCTACCACACTGTTAACGTTCTAACTTCTACCACAATATTAATGTTCTAACTTCTGCCACACTGTTAATGTTCTAACTTCTACCACACTGTTAATGTTCTAACTTCTACCACACTGTTAATGTTCTAACTTCTACCACACTGTTAATGTTCTAACTTCTGCCACACTGTTAATGTTCTAACTTCTGCCACACTGTTAATGTTCTAACTTCTGCCACACTGTTAATGTTCTAACTTCTACCACACTGTTAATGTTCTAACTTCTACCACACTGTTAATGTTCTAACTTCTGCCACACTGTTAATGTTCTAACTTCTGCCACACTGTTAATGTTCTAACTTCTACCACACTGTTAATGTTCTAACTTCTGCCACACTGTTAATGTTCTAACTTCTACCACACTGTTAATGTTCTAACTTCTACCACACTGTTAATGTTCTAACTTCTACCACACTGTTAATGTTCTAACTTCTACCACAATATTAATGTTCTAACTTCTGCCACACTGTTAATGTTCTAACTTCTACCACACTGTTAATGTTCTAACTTCTACCACACTGTTAATGTTCTAACTTCTACCACACTGTTAATGTTCTAACTTCTGCCACACTGTTAATGTTCTAACTTCTACCACACTGTTAATGTTCTAACTTCTACCACACTGTTAATGTTCTAACTTCTGCCACACTGTTAATGTTCTAACTTCTGCCACACTGTTAATGTTCTAACTTCTACCACACTGTTAATGTTCTAACTTCTACCACAATATTAATGTTCTAACTTCTGCCACACTGTTAATGTTCTAACTTCTACCACACTGTTAATGTTCTAACTTCTGCCACACTGTTAATGTTCTAACTTCTGCCACACTGTTAATGTTCTAACTTCTACCACACTGTTAATGTTCTAACTTCTGCCACAATATTAATGTTCTAACTTCTGCCACACTGTTAATGTTCTAACTTCTACCACACTGTTAATGTTCTAACTTCTGCCACACTGTTAATGTTCTAACTTCTACCACAATATTAATGTTCTAACTTCTACCACACTGTTAATGTTCTAACTTCTACCACAATATTAATGTTCTAACTTCTGCCACACTGTTAATGTTCTAACTTCTACCACACTGTTAATGTTCTAACTTCTGCCACACTGTTAATGTTCTAACTTCTACCACACTGTTAATGTTCTAACTTCTACCACACTGTTAATGTTCTAACTTCTACCACACTGTTAATGTTCTAACTTCTGCCACACTGTTAATGTTCTAACTTCTGCCACACTGTTAATGTTCTAACTTCTACCACACTGTTAATGTTCTAACTTCTACCACACTGTTAATGTTCTAACTTCTACCACACTGTTAATGTTCTAACTTCTACCACACTGTTAATGTTCTAACTTCTGCCACACTGTTAATGTTCTAACTTCTGCCACACTGTTAATGTTCTAACTTCTATCACAATATTAATGTTCTCATTTGAAGCACTCATATTTTTATCTTTAAATTTTGTTTTAGGCTGCTGCATGTACAAATCGTATGTCCAGCCAGTTCAAGAACCTGGTTGATTTGAATACATCGGTGGAAAGTTTGTGTGACAGAATTGTGCGTATGAGAACAAACAAAATGCCCAGTAAGAAGAAAGCAGTGCACGTTGAGAAGGTAAATACTGTAACATATGCTTGACATATGCTAGTAGCATAGTAGGTGTTTTATAGAAGAATTTTAAGAGCACTATGGACAAATTAAAATAGTAAAGAAGATATCTTGAAATAGGTTAATTCCTCTTCAGCGTTCATTCTCAAACTCCCGCTGGTTCTCTCATGTTGCAGGACAAGGATCCTATTAGATTTCCAGCGTGAAGTAGTCCAGAGAATGGAAATGTGTTGTGTCTACGTTTTATTTGCACCAGTGGTCCGATGCATCTATCTTCTGCGGGAGAAGTTAATTCAAAAAGGTATTCTTACCCGCACCAGAAAGAGGTGGAACACTTAACAGACGTCAACATCAGGGCACAACTCTTGCCCTTGTGACAGGTTTCTTTGTCTTTCTGCTCACTCATGCCATGTCCGTAACTAGTTCAAACAAACGTCGGCCCGTCAGAACAACATGGTAACTGTTATCGAAGGTTACGACTATGGGGTTGTATAGATGACGTGCCATGAAGCTTTTATAAGAAGATAACCTCAATATAATGGCATGTCATCTACTAAGGTTTTCTGTTGCATGGTTGGTTTGTCTAGTGAGCCATTGGTGAGACCCACAGACGCAACCGCATGCACAACCGGTTTACCCTGTCATTCACTAGTGGCATACTTGAGCCCTCCCTCCCATCTCCATTCTTCTTTTTCTGTATTTGTTCTCAAACTCCTGCTATTTATCATGATGTAGTCCAGAGACCAGAATGAATTGCATCATGGTTTATTGCTTGGCTGCAATATCTTCACTTCTTTCCCTGATACATCTGACTTCAGCATTGTATGTGGGTCATATCAGCCTCAATGGCGTTGGACAGTCAACTCCATCACAAAACCTCCTCAGCAGCCTCTTACGACATGCATGTCAGGTAAAGTGTCATTATTCTTTGCTTACTTTTCAGATTCCTTGAACACACAGGTGATTCAGTGTAATTGATGTTTATATAAATTCTTTTCATAGAAATCAACTGGACTTACCAAGGCACCAGATCTAATGGAATTCTTCACATCGGATCTCCAGAAAGAATGTCCAGACTTTACGCTGCCAGGTGTAACTAATGTAACCTCAAAACTTTTGACTGCCCCTAAGGATGTTGTCTTTGATCTGTACCGTCACAACCGCCTCTGGCAAGGCATCAATGATTTTTAAAATCTTCTGCCAGGCATCAGTATTTTTAAAATTTTCTGGCAAGATATTAATGAATTTTAAGATATTTTTGACAAGACATTAATGAGTTTTAAGATCTCTGTCAGGTGGGAATGACTTATTTCATCAATAAATAAAGTGGCTGTCCATACATTTTGTCAGAAATTGGAGAGGGGTATCTGAAAATGTTTGACAGTTGACAAGGGAAATGAGGGTTTGACAAAAAGTTGATTTCAACAATACCACTTTTTAATACACCAATTAAATTGTTTGAATTGGAAAAATTGTTCTAAAAATATGAAACAAACGTGTATATTTTCCTTTACAAAAATGTTTGTGTGTGGGTAAATTCCATAGATCAAAGTGATAAAAAATCCCATGCTGAAGTTGGATGTGTCAGGCAGAAAGTCTCAGATATCGCAACCAAGTTGTAAACCATGATTTAGAAACATTGCAACACTTTCCGGACTACATCCTGCTACCCACCAGGAGTACGAGAATGAATGCACAATAAGAAGCCATCGCTCCTACATTCATCAGCTTTACCAGTGCTGCATTAACAGTGTATTTGCTCTGCAAAGCAAATCCCAGAGACTGTCAATATGAGATATGGGACAGCATTGTTTCTTCAGTGTTCATTCTCAAACTCCCAAAGGATCTCTTGTAGCAGGATAATTGTCCTATTAGATTTATAGCAGTATGTAACTCAGAGAATTAAATTGTCACTGTTTTATTTGCGCCAATGGTTCAACACATCCATCTTCAGAGGTGGCAGCAATGCTATTCTTTGCTTCCCTTTCAGATCCAGGGAACTAACGGGTGAGTAGTCTTCTGTGTTTAGTCTCAAACTCCTGTTGCTGAGTAGGATATTATTCAGAAAATGGAATGCATTGTGCCATGGTTTATAGCTTGGCTGTGATGTCTGCACTTTTCAGCCTGACAATGTGTGGTTTTTCACCCTAGACCCCTACTGTTTCTAATTCTATAAATAATAATATGCTGCAAAGTACAAAGTTGCAAGATACAAAGGTAAAAAGTTGCAAGTACAAATTTACAAGGCGCAAATGTACAAAGTTGCCAGTACAAAGGGGTATAAAATTAAAAGAAGAATAATAATACCCATAACCCATCCGGGTTGTAAGGGTGCCACACTGGTGGATACAGCTCACAAAGCCCTCGGAGCACCTATGACATCTGTTGGAGTATAAAAAAACTATACTAGACCCTTCCTTGATGTTATCAATTCAGGATATTGTGTGATCACCTCTTCTCCTTCCACCCTCTACTGTTCTTTGCAAAATAGTTAAGACAGTGAGTGTCTCTCATTTAATACAACAAATTTACACCGTTTCACCACTTCTTCTTCTTCATCGTTCTTCAATCAGATAACAGGTTACAGCGCCAATAGCTTCAATGAATTGTGTGATTCGCTTCAGGTCATCCATGGAACTCCTCAGACCTGGAAGTAGTGTCGTCTCAGTAGGTCATATTTTCTAGCTCTGCCTCTCTTCTTGGTAGAGTTGACAAGCATGAAGAATGTGTTCTTCTGTTTCTGGGCTCAGTCCATAGTTGCAGTTTCACCACTGCCAAAAGTGGTTCTTGACAACCTGTAAGTGTGTTTATTTGCTGCCAGACAAATATTTTTGGCTTGTTCAATGTAACTAATTCTTAACAAACATCTAAGCACTTGTATTCAAAAATTCTGAATCCTTCTTCCTGTGTTTGCAATTAGTGTCCAGTTTTCACATCCATGTACAAGTATATTTAGCGATCTGAATATATGTATCTTTATTGTAATACTGATCTTACTTTTGCAAATCATATTCAACCTTGCCATGGCAGGTATTGCCAACTTGAGTCTTATCTCATTTCCCTGCCCGTGTGTTGTCAGGGCCTGAAAGGGGAGCAAAGAATAGCAACACTGTTTACCTTCTATGCATGTCGTAAGAAGCGACTAAGGATGTTATGAGATGGAGTTGGCTGTCCCATCCCATATAGGGTCAGTGACCCAAAGCCATGCTGAAGTCAGATGTGAAGGCCGAAAGGCGCAGATATCGCAGCAATGCTGTAAACCGTAAACAAAACGCATTCCGTTCTCCGGACTACATCCTGCTAATCTGCAGGAGTTTGAGAATGAACGCAGAAGAAGATCTCATTTCCCGAATTGTCATTATCACATTTGGGACCCGAGATATTTGAAAGTGGTAACTTCGTCCACTTTCTTGATTCTTGATGAGAAACTAGCATCATAACTCACAGGACATTTCCATAAGTGCACTACTCTCTGTTTCAGCAGCCATTCAAGTGTATATAGACTACTCAAAGTCCCAGTCGGGTGTTGATTATGTGATCTTCGGTTCTTTCCTAAAAGAGTACATTTTCTACCCTCTCCTCAAATTCATTCTTTGTTTGTGTAATATTTTCAGTCTTGTTGTCAACTTCTTCATTTTGCAATGAATTTATGAATGATTTAATTAAGTCAGCTTTATTTCTTTTCAGTACTGTGCCGTCCATCGCAGCAGTGTCTGCCAATGAGTCAGCTCTTTCATTTCCTCTGATTCCAGAGTGATCCGTGCAGTATATCCATGTAATGCTCTGTACAATTGAGTTGTTGTTCTTCTTCTTCAGCGTTCATTCTCAAACTCCCGCTAGATCTCTCCTGTAGCATGACCATGATTTCCAGCAGGATGTAATCCAGAGAAAAATGGAAATGTGTTGTGTCGCCGTTTTATTTGCGCCAATGGCCTGACACATCCATCTTCAGCAGGAGTTGTTCAATAACACAACCCATTCCTTTCTCTGTATGTTCTTTTCTATCTTGCGCAGCATGCTTTGAGAGTCTGTGGGTATTATTGAGTGGATTTTTGTAACTCCCTCTTTCTCCATCCTCATGCTCGATGTGATAGTAGTTTATGCAGATGATTAACATTTCGTCCAGTTTGTAACAGTTTAATCAGACGTTCATGTGATCTTGTTTCATATCACTAATTAGCAGTGGTTCATGCATGAAATGTTTTTGTAACTTGTTAATATCTGTAGGTATGTATATATCATTTATTTTGAAGATTAATTGATGAATAAATTCATGATTGCATTACTAAAATAGTTCATCATCTTTCAATAAAGTAATTATTCAATAAATAAATCATTCAATAAAGAAATCAGTCAAAGTTTACCCCTTTTGTTGCATTATTCTTCTGCGTTTGTTCTCAATCTCCTACTGATTGGCAGGGTGTAGTCCAGAATATGGAATGCATTCTGTCATGGTGCACAGTTTTGCTGTGATAGTTGCTACTTTCTTTCTGACACATGTGACCGCAACATGGGTTCAGTGTCACTTTGAGGTTATATGAGATTTAACCGCCAACTACACCCCAAGACCTTCTTCGTCATCTTCTATGACATGCATGGTGAGTTATAATGTTGCAATTCTTTGCTCCACTTTCATGCTGACAATGCACTGACAGATCTAGGCAAAACAATTGGGACTCCAAGAAAAGAATATATAGCAGCCAATATATCACCCTACTGAGAGCGACCTCCTTAAGCCTATTTCATAGCAGGAGCTTCTGCATCATTCCCCAAGAGCTGAGTAATGCCGCCATAACCTCCTTAGTCACCTAACATGTATGTAAGGTAAACTTGCTATTCTTTGCTCCCCTTTTGGGCCACTTATGTTGGCCTTTGGCCCTTATCAGTTCCTCACAGTTGGCATTCTACTACATTCCTTGCTGGACATGATAATCTTGTGACTCTTCTGCACCTAATGTGTCCCTTCATCATACAAAATGCTGGGAGGTAACAATCAATGGCCACTAGACCAATCACCATGTAAAATTATATTTTTAGAAGATGATATGACTGTATAATGAGGTGTTTTTTGTGTCAAAAACCACCACCAGCTTTTCTATCTTTACAGTTATAGGTTTTTATGTTGTAATTCCTGTTGTCAATCATCCCCCCTGGAGTAGAGGGCCGTCCAACTTGTGGCATTGCACTCTTTCATACTCTGACCCGGACTGTCAAGATCTCATGGGTTTGATGCTGTATGTCAAACTGACACCCAGAAATCAACTGGAGGAAGGGGAAATCTGAGGTGAAACCATCCAATTCAGGACGTGACGATCATACATGTCTTACCAAATTTAGCAGACATGGCACACGTCTTGTGTGCCGCAGACTGTAGGTGGCGGGGAATGTAGAGTGATGAAGCACGACTCAGATCGACTATCCATAGATGGAAGTCTGGGAAGAGCATCATAGCAGTTGGAAAATGGTGTTCCTGGACCCAGGCCATACTTCGTTGGATCAGCCCTATGGGTTGAAAGCAGGTTCCAGAAAAAATAACCCCAGCATGAAAGTGCCTAAACAAAATATCACATGAGATCGGACGTCGCCTCATAAAAGGTCAGAGCCAAGCAGTCTCTCTCCTGGCTACCTTGGGCAAAAAATCAGCCAATTTATGTACTGTGTTCCAACAATTCCAAGATCTATTGAATAACACAAAGTAGTTCTTATGTCAGTTTATGTACTGTGTTCCAACAATTCCTGACTCGTCACGACATTTGACAACTGGTGAGATTGCAGAAAAATTGTTTTCCCAATAAAAAAAGAAGAAGAATCTGGTTGTTTTGACAGCATCAAAATGGTTAAGCAAGCTTGACAGTGTTTGACTTTTAGATTGGTGACCAGCATGCAGTATGGGCAAAGGTTGTACCTACTAGCAATGTGGCTACAGACGTTCACCGTTCAGTGAAAATTGTAAAATACTGACTACTAATTACCAACACTGTAGTCATACATGTCAAGTCATTACCACAAATAAAACCTCCAAACAATGCATCTCCATTCTCTGCTGGGCTACATCCTGCTGAAAACAATAGTATGCCTCAACTTCTTGTTGCAAGAGATATCCAATGAGAGAGTTTGATAATGAGCATTAAAAAAAACACAGAACAATAGTCACTTTTTTTCTATTTTGAATAGTTGGGTTAGGTTTTCTCAGACCATGTGCAAGATGGATTACAGAAATAAAAGAAACCACAAAAACAAACATATATCTATCTATCTATTCGCTAAACCCTTTGTTGCCTTTCAGCGTCAGGGGTAGAAGAGTTTTCTGGAGATTGCTCTCGTCTGTGCTGAGTATATTGTGGAATTTGTCGCCTCTTTTTAATTAGATGGTCCATTGTTTTCGTGGTCTGCCTCTAGGTCTGCCTTCGCTGTATGTGTGTAGCATAGCTTGCTGTGGTATTCTGTCTGCTGATGTTTGCAAACCATTTCATCTGTTGTCTCTTAATATTGGATCAAGATTGGAGTGGTACCGGTTCTTTGTTTAATGTCTTCATTTCTCATTCTGTCTCTTAGCGATATTCCTAGGATTCTGCGTAACCATGCCATTTCAGCTGTCACAAGTTTACGTTTATCTTGTGCTGTCGTACATAACAAACAAACATATATGAAGCATACAAAAAGGCAGTCTATTTAGAACCATTCTAACCCTGATTCTGCAAGGCATAGAGAATTCAAGCGAAACTAAAGGTTAGGTTTCACGTGTGGTTTCCATCATGGTTTATCGGCTTTGTTTTTCTTAACTTCAACAATGTGAGATAATTAAATGCTGCACCTCACCAAATTATGAGGTGCTTATAACATGCATTTTTCTTCTTCTACATTCATTCTCAAACTCCTGATGGTTAGCCAAAGGGAGAACAGAATGTACTATGTCATTATTTATAGGTTGGCTTGGTTGAGTGTGCCTTTTGGCCTTTATAGCTTCTGGTTAATATTTTTATAAATTTTGGCTCGCTTTGACCTCTGGGGTGAAACATCTCATTTTTACCCCCAAAATTCCTTAGTGAAGACAAATAGGACAATTTATTATTTGTCCTCTTTTCAGGCCCTTGGATCACCTGCATGTTGTAGGGGCAAGAAAATGGTAGCAATGTATAACGATATTGATATCTTCCAAGAATTTCGTAAGAAGCGACTAAGGATGTTTCGGGGAATGGAGATGGCTGTCACATTCCATAGGTTAAAGTGACCATATGCCATGCTGAAGTCAAATATCTCACTCGGAAAGGTGCAGAAATCGCAGCTAAGCTATACACCATGGCATAGCACATTTCGTTCTCTGGGCTACATCCTATAAATCTGCAGGAGTTTGAGAAGGAACGTAGAAGATGATCTCAACAATACATTGACGTTAAAAATGAATACAGTCCACAAACACCGCTTGCTATCATTATTGCGCAGATAACTCATGTTGTCTTATATAAATTCATTCATTTTCCGTTAGCGCAGAGGTCAGATCTCTCCAATTCTGTTTGTTCAAAGCTATTATGTGCAGTTCTTGAATAGTGTGAATATTGTTTGTATTAATTTCTCTAAGTATTGTTCTTCTAGGTATTTCTGTTGGTCTACCGCTGGCTCTTTTGCTTGTAGGTATCCATTCAAGAGATTGGTGGTGTATTCTGTTGGTGTCTGAGCGTAGGACATTCCCGATGTAGGACCAATGACGTTTTCTAATAACATCTGTGATGAAATTTTGTTGTGTCTCTTCTCTGATTTTATCATTCGATTTGAATTCACTCCAATCGGTGTTAGTTATCCTACGAAGACATTTGTTCTCGAAACTCAGTAATTTCTTTTCTGAGGGTAAAGAACTTTTCCAGCTCTCACATCCATATTCTTCTTCTTCATCGTTCTTCAGTCAGATATCAGGTTACAGCTCCAATAGCTTCAATGAATTGTGTGATTTGCTTCAGGTCATCCATGGAACCCCTCAAGTATGGAAGAAGTGCCGTCTCAGTAGGCCATATTTTCTCCCTCTCTTCTTGGTTCACATCCATATGACAGCACTGGAATAACGCAGGAATTAAATTAGCGTCTTATATAAATGCAATATCAAAAATACTTTCTCTTGTCCGCAAGTTAACCCCTTCACCATCAAAGATATCCGATTATTTCGGTCAGTTCACATGTTTTGTTCTGTTGACATAATAAACTGTGCTGCCAACAGTATTGTTGTTCACAGGAAGGTAAGTAAGTCGAGTCTGTATTGTGCTCTCTTAAGGACATGTGCTCGCGTCAAGTCAGTGGAAAGGAAGGGGGGGGGGGGTAAGGATTAGAGCATTCAAAATGTCTCCTTAGTAAATCAGTGTACTAGGAATTTAGCCAAAAGGCGGGTAAATACACCACCCACACCTCCCTTCTTATTAAAAAACATTTTCAAATAAAGAATAACCTGCCAAAGACGATGTGGCGGACCATCAGAGCAAATAAAACGGCGACACAACACACTTCCATTCTCTGGATTACATCATGCTGAAAATCTAGTAGGACCATTGTCCTGCTATAAGAGAGATCCAGCGGGAATTTGAGAATGAACGATGAAAAAGAAATAAAGGCTGTCATAGATTCTTTCATACGCCGGCCCAGAGATGACATGCACACCAGAGTGCACAGGCCGGCGCTCCATAGCTGGTCGAGCATCAGGGTCAGTAAACCACAGGTGACCAAGACCCTCAGTACACTTCCACGCAGTGGGCCTGGAAACAGGAGTGCAGCAACCCTGCTGTAGCCTGGCCAAGTACTAGGGATCGAAGATACGGGAATACCAACCCGGCCCAAAAAAATGCTGACTGAAGACGGATGTGTCAGGTCAAAAGACGCAGATAACGCAGCTTGCTGTAAAACATGACACAACGCAGATCACCCTCATACGTCCTTCTCAGGACGGTCAGCGGAATGCTTCCAGAGGGTCCACAAGGCGTACGACGAAGAAGAAGAAGAATCATACGCGAGAAAAGGTGAGTCACTTGCTAGTAAAAAAGTGTCAGCGCGCACTAACGATAAGATGTGGGCGGTGCTCGAAAAGTGAAATAGTTGACAACCCCTGACCTGAATAATAGATTAGTTTTTCACAGAAATTATTTGCGTGACTATTGTAATATCACAATATTTTGTGGTTGTGAGGGCATGCGTTATGAATCGACATCATTGTACTCCGGGTAGACATATAAATGCTAAGTTTTCCCCAGCAATTATCGAAGTGTATGCATGCTAATTGTTCCTGTGACTCGCTTTTTTAAATACGCTTCTCATTCTACCCTGTAGGCGTTCAGTTGTACTACTTCCACGTTTAATATATATCAAATTCTTGGAATCTCAGCCTTCATTGTGCCTTTGGAATTTAAGGCCAAATCATGTCCCCGGGTGTCAGTCTCCGGGGAGGCGGTAATCAATTATTTAGGTTTGGGTCGACTACACCTGTCTCGCATGAGGTGTTCCGCTGCTAGTGTACTTGTCTCCTGTAATTAGGTGCATTGCTCATGTACCCATCAAGTATTGAAGCATTCCTCATCTGTGAACATAATTCCGCTATCGATCTATAAACCCACAACCCGTCAGGGTCGTAGAGGTACCACATTGTAGGCTTCAGAACATATAGTTCTCCACCGATTTTTATCTTCACTGATGCGGGTGAGTGATGAAAAACATTGTCTTGTCCATTCCTTGATGTTGTCTGTCCATGTCTTTATTTCCCCTGCTCTGCTTCTTCCACATTCGACAGTTCCCTCCAGTATTAAAACATAAAATACGTATATTTCCTCTTCGTCGTATTCGGCAGTTGGAGCATGGACTTGAATTATCCTGGGTTTTTTTTGTGTGTGTGGTCTATAAACGTATTGTTATAAGTTGCTGTTGATAGAGATGCAGCTAATGATAGAGTTAACTTTCTCTTTGTGAGCAATAAACCCCATGAGATTCCGGTTTAGGAAAAACGCGACAGTAGAGTTGGGCCTGAGTTCCTTCGCCATCTTAGTCGAGGTGTCATTCACCAATATTATGAACCCCTCGTCCAAGTCTGTGTCGTTACATATATTTTAAATCACCGTTGACTAGAGGCTTGTCTCGAGTTGAACAGTGCTTTAGTTCCGATTTCCATGTAGCGTTTTCTCTATTCTATCTTCACGTCTGTGTAAGTAAAACAGCGGCAAAGAAGTTCAACGCATTCGAGCTGAAATGCTACAGAAAGATATTTAGAATATCATGGACGGAAACAATTAGAAACTCAGATATTATAAACACATTGAAGATTCCAGAGTGTTGGTTACTAAACACAATAACAAAAAGAAAACTACGCCTTTTTGGTCATATCATCATTAGCATTAAGTGCCGTCTCCGCAACGAAGCTTGGCAGCAACGGATCTCCAATATCTCCTGTCTCTTGTCTTGGTGGTGCATTCTGCTAGACTGTAACTTGTCCATCGTGTGATGTTACTCTCCCATTTGTATCTCTGCCTACCTCTTGCTCACCTCCCTTTGACTTTACCCTCAAGTAAGATCTTCAATAAGGTGTTATGTCTTTTAATGTGATCAAAATATTTTATTTACCTGATCTTTATTTCTCTTAGTAGTTCTTTCTTCATATTAAGTGTATTTAGTACCTCTTTATTTGTTTTCTTCTCTTTCCATGATGTTCTCCCTATTCTTCTATATACCCACATCTCAAAGGCATCAATTCTATCTTCTAATTGTTTATTTAGTGTCCATGTTTCTGAGCCATACATTAATATAGAGTAGATGTAGCATTTTATAAATTTCATGTTTAACTTGTTTGTAATTTGTTTAGATGTTAATATTTTCCTCATGCCATTGAAGATACTTTTAGCCATTCTTATTCTCCTTTTAACTTTTGTTTCACATCTGCCATCATTTGTGACTATGTTTCCAAGATATTGATACTGTTTTGCTTGTTGTAGTTTCTCTCCATGTATGTTTATGTTTAGCTCTTGTTCTTCTGTGTCTTTGCTGATTATCATGGTTTTTGTTTTTTGGATATTTATATCCAGCCCATATTCATGACTTGATTTATTGACTATATCTATTAGTGTTTGGTCATATAAAGAGACAACTGTTTAGAAAGACAAATAATGGAGGAAAGAGTACCTGGAAGGATACCTGGGTTGGAGAAAGGGCAGACCAAGAAGACGATGGACTGACGACAGTAAAGATAACATGAATACATCGCTAGAAAATGCAAGCCACATTCGCCCAAGACAGAGAGAGAGGTTCAGAGAGTTCGTTGGGAAGACAACGTTCTGGAAGGAATACGTCACATGACACATCTTCACGTGGCGCTGCCCTCTAGCGATGTGCTGCCCTCTCATTATAGTATGCCAGTCTTACTTCCCTGAGACTTGCGCACGATTTTCGATATTCGTAATGACATCTACCTATCTCGGGACACTGATACTGGCCGCTCCACAATATATCTTCATTTCGGCTGACAGAGCTAGAGTGACTTGCGTCACCATGGGTCGACATTGCCGATGCGTGTGGCGCAGAGTTGTCAGAGATATTGCTTGTCTCTCCCCCCCCCCCCCTAAGTTATTATTTTATCTTCAACCTTCACATTCACGGACATGAAATATAAAAGTGTTGGCAAGGAACACAGCATAAGCCGCTGTGCTTCTGTTCCCAGGGTGCACCACGAGAGGGTACTTTTATAATCTTGGTTTCTGCTCACCCTGGGTCTGCATGATAGCAATGTGGCACTCTTTGCACTATGTATTGTATCATGCTTTACAGCTAGGCTGCAACTTATGCACCATTCGACCTGAAACATCCGACGTCAGATTTTTTAGTGGTTACTTTGACTAATAAATGAGAATGAAACATTACCCGTCCTCCAATAATGCAATTTTATGGAATGCTGCTTTTGCTTGTCCTATTCTGCTTATAATTTCGGTCTTGCATTTACCATCATAAGTTATTGTCATGTGATGTATACTTTCCAGAACGTTGTCTTCCCAATGAACTCTCTGAATTCCTCTCTGTCTTGGGCGATGCGGCTTGCATACACGACCGATGAGAAATTGGGGGGGGGGGGGGGGTAATACATAAAAAAGATAATCACTTCGTTTTGTGGAACTTTTGAAGGTTTTTATAAAGAACAACTAGAAAGGAGGAGGATCCTATCTTTTGTCTGTCCATTGTACTAAATATTGAATTTTCTTATGAGGGTGTGGGTTGGAGCACAAGCTCTCTACAGACTTTCTCCAAAACCCTCTTAGTCGCCTCTTACGACATGCATGACATGTTACAGCGACACTTTACTTATTTGAACCTCTTTTCGGTCCACGGCAGCACACAGGGGTTTCACCAACGCAACAATAAGCATATTATCTTCTCAATAGCTTTACGCCAATCCTCCGCCCAGAGAGCATGCACGTGCAGACTAAGCGATAAATGTTATGGTTGAGTTTTTATATAATCAAGATGGCGACCTCAGTATACAGTATACAGTGTGAGTGTTGGCCAAACTTGAAATACCTATATTTGTGCTTGTTATTTTTGTTTGTTGTAGGTAATGTAGAGTTTATTGGTATAGGAAAATCTATATTCGCTAGAGCAGAGTTGAATGATGACGCCCCACAGCTTCTACCTACAGTGGTAATTGCAACTTTAGTTCGAAATAAGGTTCTTGGGACAACTTGAAAAGTTGGACTATCCAAAACACCGCATAGGGTTGTGGTAAGATTATTTCATAAATTTTACATGATTGCTTGTTTAAAAAAGGGAGAGGATGACAGGGCTTGGAATGAATGTATTAATATAATGTTATATGAACGAAGCGAGATGTCACAATGCCAAAATACTGTTGGCTGTTATGTATTAATATAATGTTATATGAACGAAGCGAGATGTCACAATGCCAAAATACTGTTGGCTGTTATGATTGATCTGTACTATTATACTAGGCATTAGGACACAATTTTCAAAATGGGTGTACAGCATTTTAAATACCACAGTTAGATAGCCCTTGAAAATTGCAATCCAACGATACCTCAACCAAGTCTCTACGTCAATTCTGAAAAAAGTTACGAATTTTTTTCGTATTAATTTTTGCCTCAAGATAATAATTACATGGAACATATAAGGAAATATAAAATGACAGTTGTCAAAAAGTTGCGGCCCTGCCTTAGAACCGAGCCACTAATTATGACAATTTATACATTTTCTTGTTCGGGAAGACAAGACGCACCTCTTGATTACATTATGCTAATTTTCCGACGCAGCCAGAGTTAATAAATAATTAACAATTGCGTCTAATTAGCATAATTGCAATTGAATGTATCATATACATTTTTCACATTTTTTAATTATTTAGGATAAAATATATAGCAAACTGTATGTTTTTGTGTTCGTGAAGACAAGACGCACCTGTTGATTACATTCTGCTAAGTTTCTGATGCAGCCAGAGTTAATAAATAATTAATAATGGCGTCTAATTTGCATAATCACATTGTCATATTTAATATATATTTATTAAATTTTTTAATTATTTAGGATAAAATATATTGCAAACTGTACATTTTTGTGTTTGTGAAGACAAGACGCACCTGTTGATTACATTATGCTAATTTTCTGACGCAGCCAGAATTAATTAATAATTAAAAATGACGTCTAATTAGCATAATTGAAATTGAATGTATCATATACATTTTTCACATTTTTTAATTATTTAGGATAAAAAATATAACAAATTATACATTTTCTTGTTCGGTAAGACAAGACGCACCTGTTTATTACATTGTGTTAATTTTCCGATGCAACCAGAGCCAATTAATAATTAATAATAGTGTCTAATTAGCATAATTAAAATCTCTTCTATGCTTCCCTTAATGGCAACATGCATGTGGCTGGCAATCTGTAACCTCAGCCCTCTTTGTATCTGAAATATAATATTTGATTATTATTATTACTGGCATTTGGTACACATGTACATAAACAATTCTATGTCAAAGGTATGAATAAATTACCAGGTAGGTATGTGCACCAAATTTTCAAAATTTCCTTTTTGTTTTTCCTATTATAGTGATACCTAATTCATCATCATCATCAGGTGCCATGCCGGGTGGCGTAGGCGGTCATGGCTCTCCACAGCTCTCTGTCCACAGTATTATGTATCAAAGTCGTTGTTGTTTCTTTGCCGTGCCAGGTTGTCAAACTGGCTAATATTTTCTCACGTTGTCGCCCTCTGTCTCTGGTGCCTTCAATCTTGCCTGTTGTGATTATGTTCTCTAAACCTGCCTGTCTCATGAAGTGGCCAAAAAAAGAAGATTGCCTTTTTCTTATATTGTTGATTAAGGTCCGTTTCGCATTTAACTCTTTTAACACCTCTACATTAGTTTTTCTGGCAGTCCATGGTATTCTCAGCATTGATACCTAATTAGCCCTATATAATTAAATACTTTATTACAATATTCTGTAGATAGGTTTATGTAGAACATTGAGCAAAATTGATAATAAACAACAAGAGACAAAGATATCAAAAAGAGTGAGAACGTTTGGAAGATGCTGCAGTTTACGTTGTCTGCATTGATGATTTGATTTATTAGGCCTACTGAAAGGAGAAAGCATGTCTCAATAAAAAGTGAATTTTACGAAATATTCATGAGAGAATTATAAGAAATTGGACTTCATAAACAATATAAATAATATATATTTAATTTAAAATGTGTTTCTTGTAAAATTATCAACATGAAACAGACCGATGTGACTAAGAAAACACTTGAGTCGTCATGGCGACGGACGCATGATAGTACATAAGTACGCGCACTCGGCATGGTCTTGTACCAATAATTTCAATTATTTTACATATAAATCTTAGATTTTTTACTAGTAGCATTTAAAAATGAATTAAAGAAATTAAAAGAGGCAGGAATTGTAGTTGTTAAACGTCAATTTCTTTAAATAAGAGACATTTCAGAATTATCGACGCGCAGTAAAGAATAGAGTTAGACAAGATGGCGGCTGAGGAATGCGTGACCGATCTGCAGTGCGTTTGTTTAAAATTCGATAATAATTACAGGCAACTTCCAAAATTAATGAAATTTTGTATATAAAGAGAAAAATGGTTGTTTCATTTGTTAGACATGGTTACAACATCCTATTTTATTCAAATTAATGCATATACGTGTGCAAAGAGAAAAATCACTTACCTAGGCTTATTTAATTGCTTGGTGAAAAATGTACACAGCGTATTTCCAACTTCTAGTTACGTAATTCGATGCACAAATGAATGAGAAAAATTAAACAGTTGTCTTTTATAAACAATAAAGTTGTGTCGCGTTGTCTAAAGACAATTGCTGTGGTCAGTGTTTCACGTGATGCAAAAAATGGATTCTTGGACGCTACCAAAACAAGGGAAGTAATTTAAGCCACATTGACTTTCACGTCCCCTTACGATTTCCTAATGCCTACTATTATACTGAGATACTGTCACTGTCTGAGCAGACTTAGCCAAAATGCAGTTTTTGAAAGTTAGAGTATGTGAGTGGCATGATCTTTCTCCATAAATCTAGATGCTTTTAAATTATTATATTAGTCATTTACCCATGTACATCTGGGGCATCATTGTTTATGTGTCTATGTGGTATTTATGTTTACAAGTAGGCTTAAATTTGTCTTTTTTAATGTGAAAATTGGACACTCAATGCAGACACTGAAAGAAGGACTCTGGCTTTTGAAAAGAAGTGCTATAGACATCTGTAAGAATTAGCCAGAACATACGACTAATAGGCCTATAGGGACTATTTAACAGGCTGGAAATAAAAAAACTTGTGGTCATATCAATAACCACTTTTGGCAGCGGTGAAATAACGTAAACTTATTTGGTTTAGACATATAACGAGATATGATTCTCATTATAAAATTATTGTGCAAGGAGCAGTCGAGGGTGGATGGAGAAGAGGACAGAAAATTCAGTATTGAAACATCAAGGAATGGTCTAGGCGTGATTTTTCTACACTCCTCCAAACGGCTGAGGATAGAGTTGTTTGGAGAGCTTTTTTGTGCTGATGTATCCAGTGTGCCACTACTGCAACCCTAATGGGTTATAGGTCTTATTCTTCTTCTTCATCATTCATTCTCAAACTCCTGCTGGAACTCCCTTGTAACAGGACCATGGTCCTACTAGATTTCCAGCAGGATGTAGTCCTGAGAATGGATATTTGCGCCGATGGCCGACACATCCATCTTCGATGATTATTATTTAATTGGTCTTGGTAGTACCTTTTTTTGGCATAAAGCTCTTAATGTGCCAAAAGACATATTACTAATGTTTAATGTAGGCCTATGTGGTTCTTGAGGAATTTATATACCTGTACAGTGCGTGTGTTGTTGTTGTCTGTGTGTCAATTGACTGGTACATATTCGTAGTAGCATGAGAATATATGTTTGAAGCCTTGACTGAAATCGCATCATTTTTAGAGATATGGTGTGGTCGAAAATGGAAAGCGTATTGGCTCAAGATGTGAAGTATGTGGGGGCCATCTGAGTGGATCGGGTTCAAATCCCATTTGTTGAATTAAATAATGGAGACAATCAAAGAAGCCATGAAAAATGGGCTGACGATGGACAATGTGAAGCTAATGGCCAAAGACAGGTAACTTCCTCCCATCGACTCTTAACTGCACAAGTGAAAATAACAATAGATAGATATTTGGCACATGCTCATAATAACCACTGAAGCTTATTATACCAAAAAGCCGCCAAAGACGGATGTCTCGGGCCATTGGCGCAAATAAAATGGCGACACAACGCATTTCCATTCTCTGGACTACATTCTGCTAGAAATCTAGAAGGCCATGTCCTACTACAAGAGAATTCAGCGGGAGTTTGAGAATGTACGCTGAAGAAGAAGAAGATACCAAAAAAAGTATTATGTATAAGTATCATTGAATGAGGGTGACTAAATCATGAAAAGTGTCATTCTGAAGTCGGACAGGAAGATGTAAATATTGCCATCAAGTTGTAAGCCACAAAAGTTGAGGGACAGCCATAGCGAGTTGAGTTAAAAAGTCATCTGGTAAACTTGCCCATAAGATACAATGCCAGACATACAGCAATCGTTATCTGAAGATTAAAGTAAAACTCCATTAACAACCCATGTGTTGCTGGGGCTGGAAAGGGGAGCAAAGACACTGTTATTTGCCATTCATGTTGTAAGACTAGACTCACTCTTGTGTGCTATATTTCTTATGGAGTTCTTCTTCTTCATCGTTCATTCTCAAACTCCCACTGTATCTCTCTTGTAGCAGGAGCATGGTCCTACTAGATTTCCAGCAGGATGTAGTTCAGAGAATGGATATGTGCTGTGTCGCCGTTTTATTTGCACCAATGGCCCGACACATCCATCTTCTACAGGTTTTATGGAGTTCAAAACATCAGCTCGATCCATTGCCCTATCTCCCTGTGCAATACGTTGTGAAGTCGGATGTGTCAGGCAGAAAAGCACAGACTAGATATCACAGCAATGCTGTAAATTGTGATACAATACATTCTTTTCTCTGAGCTATATCCTACTGACAATCAGGAGTTTGAGATGAACGCAAAAGAAGAGAAACATATTTTTTTAACGTCCAGAGAACAGATACGTGTTGTGTTGCCGATTTATTTGATACCTTTGAAAACAAATACAATTATTTTAGTGGAAACCTTCTCTTTGTCATTTCAATTTTTCATTATTCATCTCCTAGGATTCAAAGTGATCACAACGTAGATAATTCAACTGCAATGTTGACAGAATGGCTGTCGGCTGTGTCTCATTTATACCACCATGTTGATGTTAAAATTGACCACAAAAATAAAGGTAAAAGTATTTTGTAAAAATTAGATTTAATAGACATAAAAATTAAAGGAATTAATTTGTGAATTTATTTGTCTAATTTAATACCATCTGGTGCATACAATCAATGACTTTCACATTGTCCCATCCCAACTCTTGCAGATTCTTGAACTTTATGACACCACTCAATAGTTACAAAACAAAACTCTTGCAGATTCTTGAACTTTATGACACCACTCAATAGTTACAAAACAAAACTCTTGCAGATTCTTGAACTTTATGACACCACTTAATAGTTACAAAACAAAACTCTTGCAGATTCTTGAACTTTATGACACCACTCAATAGTTACAAAACAAAACTCTTGCAGATTCTTGAACTTTATGACACCACTCAATAGTTACAAAACAAAACTTGCAGATTCTTGAACTTTATGACACCACTCAATAGTTACAAAACAAAACTCTTGCAGATTCTTGAACTTTATGACACCACTCAATAGTTAAAAACAAAACTCTTGCAGATTCTTGAACTTATGACACCACTCAATAGTTACAAAACAAAACTCTTGCAGATTCTTGAACTTTATGACACCACTCAATAGTTACAAAACAAAACTCTTGCAGATTCTTGAACTTTATGACACCACTCAATAGTTACAAAACAAAACTTGCAGATTCTTGAACTTTATGACACCACTCAATAGTTACAAAACAAAACTCTTGCAGATTCTTGAACTTTATGACACCACTCAATAGTTAAAAACAAAACTCTTGCAGATTCTTGAACTTATGACACCACTCAATAGTTACAAAACAAAACTCTTGCAGATTCTTGAACTTTATGACACCACTCAATAGTTACAAAACAAAACTCTTGCAGATTCTTGAACTTTATGACACCACTCAATAGTTACAAAACTCTTGCAGATTCTTGTATTTGACGATGGCTGCTAAAAATCAGTAAACTCATCATCATGTTCAAACTCCTGAAACTTAGAACATCCTACTAGCAAGCTGAAATTTGAGAATGAACACAACCACTAATCCACAGCCATTAAACATCACAGTGGAAGAAAGATATGAATATTGATCAGAAACTTCAGCCGAAGACATTGGCGCAATAAAACGGCGACACAACGCATTTCCATTCTTTGGACTACATCCTGCTGGAAATCTAGTAGGACCATTGTCCTGTTACAAGAGATATCCAGCGGGAGTTTGAGAATGAACGATGAAGACCCCATTTACCAACTTCATAGGTAACAACAGACCACCATCTTTCGACTTAGGACAAGCTTACAACAGGTGTCTCTGGTCTTAGGAAAAGCTTACAACAGGTGTCTCTGGTCTTAGTACAAGCTTACAACAGTTGTCTCTGGTCTTAGGACAAGCTTACAACAGGTGTCTCTGGTCTTAGGACAAGCTTACAACAGGTGTCTCTGGTCTTAGGACAAGCTTACAACAGGTGTCTCTGGTCTTAGGACAAGCTTACAACAGGTGTCTCTGGTCTTAGGACAAGCTTACAACAGGTGTCTCTGGTCTTAGGACAAGCTTACAACAGGTGTCTCTGGTCTTAGGACAAGCTTACAACAGGTGTCTCTGGTCTTAGGACAAACTTACAACAGGTGTCTCTGGTCTTAGGACAAGCTTACAACAGGTGTCTCTGATCTTAGGACAAGCTTACAACACTTGTCTCTCATCTTAGGACAAACTTAAAAAACGTGTAAACTGCTCTTAACTCCTTTTTTTTGGTCATAAAATAATTGTTTCTTTTCAAATTGAAAATTGAAAAAGCACAACTATAATCAGTTGTTCAATTGTAGTTTATTGGTTCATCTTTAGGATATACAGATGAAGAATCTCCGTGTGATTGGACAGAAAAATGGTTTGCAAATGTGATTGGTCTGAGGGAAACGGCTCTAGAACATGCTCGGAATATTTGGGCTGACTATCTGTTTGTGAGTTAATTTTTACTGTTTAGTATTTAACATTAACTTGTAGTAAGAAACATCATTGGGATACAGCTTATAGATAGATAGATAGACGGAGTAGTTCTACTCTTGTCTTGGCAGCGTGAAGCCATTCTTTTAAAAAAAAGTGCAGGTCTTCTAAAGTTGACTTAGTGATCCATACAGTGAGTTTCAGACTGTTAACAGTGTCTGTACAAGTTTTTTCCTGTCAGATGAAATGTAAGGACAGTCAATAAGGAGGTGTTCTACTGTCTTCGGCGGTAGAGTGTATATACTTTGTTGTATTGAATGCAAAATGATTTTTACTGATTTAAAAAAATATTGTCCACATGCAACTAGATAATGCAGGTTTTTATCTTTTTGATAGATGATTGATGCTGATGTGACACTAGAAAATAATAGAACTCTTCAAATTCTTATGGGGCAGAAAAAGTAAGTGTGTTGTATGCTCTTGTACATTTAATGAAACTTTACAGCTGAAATTGCATGTGTTGGGCCATTGATGCAAATAAAACGATGACAAAATGCATTTCCCTTGTCTGAACTACATCCTGCTGGACAGTTTCATGTTAGAACAGGCTGCTGCAGACTATTGGGTCACCACTACTGACTAAGGATCTCGTACACAGATAAATGTCAAGAATCCAAAGCCTCAAATACATACTTCAGTTTGGAGTTTGATAATGAATGACCCAAACAAAATTGATTGAAATATTCTTTGCCTGAGATGTTGATGTGTAATGTATTTGTTATTATTATTATTATTTGAACAGCTGGTATGATTTTGGATATTAAGAAAGCGTTACGTTTGTTTGAATCACTAGGAATTTTGAGAAATAGAATTCTTCTTTTGTGCAGTCGAGGGGTTTCTCCAGAGCTTTATTTCACACACACTAAGGCTGCAACTCTCTGTGGTTTGCAATGATTTTGAAGAAGCCTTTTACTGAGAGGGAATGAACATATAGCTGCATAGATGAAGTGACGCTAGGCTTCCACGAAAGGAAAGCATCACTATATTTGCACGTCATCTACTAGGTATTTACTGTTGCATTCTGGTTGGTCTGATGGTCCGCTGGTAAGACCTTCAGCATGCCAGATGAAAATGTTATGGGTACACAACTGTTATTATTATTATTATTATCCACTTGTGACAATATCTTTTATAAAACAGCGATGACTTATGATGTCAGTCCAGTTTTATATTTGTTAGAGTGTTAACTTCTTGAATACATATGTGGTAGGATCCGAAAGGGTAGCAAAGAATAGCAACACTGTTTACCTTCCATGCATGTCATTGTTGTTGTTATTGTTTGTCCATCACAAGTGATTATGACTATTTGTTTCATCCACTTTTTGTCTTCTTCTTCTGCATTCATTCTCAAACTCCTGTAGATAAGCAGGATGTAGTCTGGAGAATGCAATGCGTTGTATCATGGTTTACAGCATTGCTGCGATATCTGCGCCTTTCAGCCTGAAACAACCGACTTCAGCATTGTCCTAAGATGGGACAGCCAACTCCATCCCATAACCTCCTTAGTCACCTTTTACAACATTCGTGGAAGGTAAACAGTGTTGCTATTTGCTCCCCTCTCTGGCCCAGGCAACACATGGACAACATCCACTTTGAAATTCAGTTAGAGTTATGTCCTTAATTAATAGGCCATGCATGTCATAAGAAGCAACTAAGGTATTTTGTGGTGAAATTGGCTGTTCTATCCAATTTAAATCACTCAGAATCCTTGCTGAAGTTCAATGTGTCAGACTGAATGCCGCAGATAATCACAGCTCAGCTGTAAAAAAACAGCCTAGAAGCCATGCTAAAGTTGTTGTATCAGGCAGAAAGGCATTGATAATCACAGCTAAGCTGTAAACCCTAGCACAACACATTCCATTCTCCGGACTACATCCTGCTAATCTGCAAGAGCTTAAGAACAAATGCAGAAGAAGAATACATATCTTATTCCTGTTTTATATTTGTTAGTGTGGGTAACATCTTGAATTATTAGAGTGTTAACATCTTGAAAAAAAAATATATATATATATATATTATGTCCTGTTACAGATGTGTTAAAGTGTTAACATTTTTGATGTGTTTTGTTTTATTTAATATTGGTAATTCTCTTTTAATTCTCAATGTTTTTTTGTTGTTGCAAGATTGGTAATTGGTCCTATGCTAATAGCTTCTGTTGAGGGCTACTATTCCAATTTCTGGGGAGGAATGTCTGAAAAGGTAAACCTCAGTGTTTCTCTTAATCATCTTATAGAACCTCTACAAATATATGACCAGCCCAAATGCTAAGGACAACATCAACCTCCTGGGAAGGAAAGACCAGAGTATAATCTTCCGACTGCGCACACATGTACAGCTTAACAATCACCTGAGCAGAATACAACCACAACACACTCCAGGGTGCCGGGTGTGCATTCATCCCTATGAAACTGTTGACCACCACCTTTTTGAATGTCCAGCGCTAGATGACATCAGGAAAATGCTTCTCCCTCCAGGATCAGATAAATGGAACACATTATATGGAACAAAAAAACAGCTCACAAACACATGCATATATCACACAATAGCATTGGGTCAAAGGGCATGAGCCCATGGACCGCTGGACCACCAAACAACAATCTTATAGAATCCTGTTAACTAGCACAGTTATGGTAACAGACTCTCAGTCCAAAATAAGTTGCTCGCAATTCCTGGAGATAGCAAACATACAGTCCATTGTTTAGAGTTCCAAAACAAAGAGGACTATTGTTTGAGTGGATAATGTCAAGTTAGTTATCAAGTGTCTACTGCAATGAACTCCAACAAGTAACAGGCAGATCCAAGCCTAGAAATGAAATGCCTGAGCCTGTACTTATGCTGCAGGACCTAAAAAGGGAGCAAAGAATTGCAAAGCAGTGACTTCTACACGTTACATGTTTGTAGAAGGCGACTGAGAAGGTTGGCTGAAGGCCAAAGTTCCATGCCATGCTGAAGTCGGATTTGTCAAGCTGAAAGGCACAGATATTGCACCCAAGCTGTAAGCAACATATTCCATTCTCTGGTCTATATCCTGGTAACCAGCAGGAATTTGAGAAAGAATACAGAAGAATCAGAAACTTGAGAAATGTGATTGGAGAAACTAGAAGTGATATGGTTTGCAACCAGAGGATATATCCTCCCTGTATGTTGCCTGCGCTTGTAGGTAGAGCAAAGAATAGCACTACTGTTTACTTTCCATGCAAATTATTATAGAAGGAGACTAAGGTTTTGGAGGTGGAGTTGTATGTCCCTTCCCAAATAGGGTCAAAGTGACCCAGAAGCCACATGTGTCGTGTCGAAAGGCACAGATATCACAGTTAAGCTGTAACCATGTCGACACAATGCATTCCATTCTCCAGAATACATCCTGTTAATCTGCAGAAGTTTGAAAACAAATGCAGCAGAAGAAGAATAATACTCTGTATTAAAAGGTACTTTCAATGCTATATAACCATACAGGTTAAGTTAACTCTTTCAGGACTTGATTATGTTTAGGTTTGGACCAAATTAATTTTATAAAATTTCCTTATATGTGTTTTTTATTGTATCACTTGACATGCTAATATTGATAAATAGTGTATGTGTAATATATCATTGGAAAGGGGAATTGATACAGAATATGAATATATAAGTACATTGATGGTATGTGATTACTTCACAAGGTTAGAGTTAGCCTTGTGAAGTAATAAAATATCAAATCAAAGCCAGTATACTGGTGATTGGTCCTGTAGACCCATAGTATAAAGCCAGTATACTGGCGATTGGTCCGGAAAGAGTTAACGGGATCTGGAAGGATGGATGAAAGTATATTACATTTGTGAGCTACAGAAATTTTACCGTGTATCCTTACACCATCTGCCGGAAGCGATCCTACATTGGTAGTAGGCAGCTTTTTTCCATGGAGGAGGCAACTTCATATTTTCTGGTTGTTGTTATTGTTGTCAATAATGCCAGGAATTGTGAGCGATTTGCTCTTAATTCTATTGTGTAGTGGGAGTGGTTTCTCAGATCTATCTTTCATACCCAAGAGACTTCAGCTTCTGGCTCAATGCAGTGTCTATTGAAAAAGACATCTACTCGGAGGGGGTATGAATACTTTCCGGTAACACGATCTGAAAAGCTTTTTCCCTGTTTGACAGACTAGTTGTATACAAAGTCAAAGCTTTTGTTGTTTACAATAGACATACATCAAAGAGTTCGTTTCCTCCTTGGACAGTGTCTCCATTCAGAACTTTACTTTATCTGACAATGTTTTAATTCAGAACTTTTTTTTAAATTTGACAATGTCTCCATTCAGAACTTCACTTTATCTGACAATGTTTCCATTCAGAACCTTACTTATCTGACAATATCAAAGTTTAGACATAATGATTGCTTCCTAATTAATATTTAGCATCATAGTTTGCAGATTGGCTAGCTTGTAATTTGATATTTTCTGAATTCAGAGAGTAGTGCATATAGTAATTCTAAATCAGATATAATTTAGCCATATAAGGAGACATAACAAAATGGAACAATTAATAATGGAAGGTATGGTTCCTGGAAGCAGAGGTAAGGGCCGCCAAAAAGACAAGGATGGATTAGAGACATCTCAGATTATTTAAACTCCGCCGAAGATGGATGTATCGGGTCATTGGTGCAATTAAAACAGCGACACAACACATTTCCATTCTCTGGACTACATTCTGCTGGAAATCTAGTAGGACCATTGTCCTGCTACAACAGAAATCCAGTGGGAGTTTGAGAATGAATGCTGAAGATGAAGAATGTTTAAACACGCCCCTTCCTGCGTCAGGTCTACTCTAAAGACAACTACAATCTGGAAAGAATATGTCATGTGGAATATATATAAATCAGCCTGGCAGACCAGTAATAATTACTTGGTGGGTTACCTGCCTTACACGAACCTGTGTGTCAGCCTAGTCTGCAGTTAAGTATGATTAGATTCTGATACCTCTGAAGATGGATGTGTCGGGTCATTGGCTCAAATAAAATGGTGACACAACGCATTTCCATTCTCTGGTCTATATTCTGCTGGAAATCTAGTAGTGCGATTTTCCTGCTACAAGAGAGATCCAGCAGGAGTTTGAGAATGAACGCTGAAGAAGAAGATTATGATAAACAATCCAACATTTCTTTTATTGAGAAGTGGGTCACAAATGTTTCTTGTATTCCTCCTCAGGGCTACTACATTCGTAGTAGTAACTATCTATCCATTGTAGACCGGGAGATTTTTGGAGGTGTTTCCTGTTCCTATGGTGCACTCTGCTATTCTGATCAACCTGCATCACTACCTTTCACCGAATCTTTCCTACAATAGACCTCCAGTGGGATATAGTGGTCCAAGAGATGACATCATTTTATTTGCTCATTCTGTGAAAGCTTTAGGTAAGTGGGTGTTGATTCATCATCATCATTAAGTGTCGTTATTAAAAACGTGATGCTACATGGCAGTCCAAGGTAGAATGCAAAAGAAGAAGATGAGGAGAAGGATGGTGATAAAAAACAGTGACTTTAACCCTCACAATGCTTATGTAAACACTTGTCGATACACAAAAAAATGGCGGCTCTTGCCGTTGTCGATAGAAGTCATCCAATGAGATATTGTGTTAAATATACATACCAGAGCCTGATTGGTCAATGCACATACTCGGGAAACATATGCAATTGAAGCCGATACATTTCTACGTCCATCATGATCGTAGTGAAAATTTCTACGTTGAAGTAACACATTTTATACTAATTAATCTGACCACATGTGCACACCGGTACGATGCCACCATGATGGTGAATCGGGTTTATAGACCGTTGTATCATTGTATTTTGAATAAAATAACATTGAATCGTGGCTTGAATCATGAATTATTGGGTTATTTAGTTTCACAGCAGTAAATATACAGAATGGCGTGTTGGTGTGAGGACTTCCAGATGTTTGATATCGAATATGTTGAAGTGGCACCAAAAATGACTCTAGGCCTAAGCTCAAAGAACGATTTTACTGAAAATCTACATGTTTTATACAGTTCCCCCGGCAATATTTTGATAATGAAAGACCATAAATACAACAGATTTGTGTGTGATTTAGTGTACAGTGTTGCCAAACAATTCAATAAGTAAAGTAAGTTATTTTTTTACTAATTTTTCTGCTTTATTTGTTATAAAATATAAGTTATTTTGTGAAAAACGTCTTTACCACTTTCTCATACGTCTGGTATCAAACACACATGTACAGAAATTACACCAATATATGCAGAATTCAATTCTTTATTTATATGTGCAAATATTTAAATATCTCTAACAACCAAAAAATTATCACATTTTCAAAACAGTCACCATCAATAACGCAAATTGTGAAAAAAGAATCAGGTGGCAGGAAGACGTTTTGTATTTTTTAATCCATCTTGCTAATGGTTAAACTGTAGTTACCATCGAAGATGGATGTGCTGGGCCATTGGCAAAAATAAAACGGCAACACAACGCATTTCCATTCTCTGGACTAAATTCAACTGGAAATTTTGTAGGACCATTGTCCTGTTGCAAGAGAAATCCAGCGGGAGTTTGAGAATGAACGCTGAAGAAGAAGAAACTGTAGTTCAAACTTTTTTTTGCGTAGGATCGCCTTTAACGACATGCATCGAAGGTAAACAGTGTTGCTATTCTTTGCTCCCCTGCAACACACTGATGATTATGTAATATTAAATATAACTTATGGTAGGTTAGTGGTTCATGAGTTCATGCCCTTTGACCCAAATATAACTCATCAAAATGTGAGCAGTTTCTGTGTTCTCGGTTAATAGACTGATGCGACACACACACATGGTTAACATACGTTGGCAAAAACTCAAATGTAAATTATGAAGAAATAATTGTTAACGAGTTACAATATCAAGCTAAACATTAAATATATCATGTTTAAATTGTATTGAATTATATATGCCTCAAATGAAATAGTAGCACATCATACTTCATGCTCCATGGTGGAAATCAAAAAATAAATTTGTGTTGGTTACTTGAGAGCCAACGCAGAAGTAGAAGATATTCTGAACAATCTTCGAACGATATAGAATATTTTTTCCATATTGAAAGCCTTATATAAAATGTTTTTGACCATGGGTCACTTTACTTCTAAATAAAATGGGGTTGTGACTCGAGAAAAGTTGAGAACTTATGGTTTAGATGATCTGAAATGTGTTTGTGAAGTATTTATTGAATCAGAGTTGAATTTGTGCGGACAGTAAATATTTAACTGATCTGATACCTGACATACCAAATGCTTACAGATTCGCCTACAGTGCAGAGAAGCTGATCCTGGAGGTAAGCAATACTTGATGATTTCCTTGATGATGTTCTTGAACAAAGTGTATAATATTTTCAGTACAAGAAGTTCCTCCTCTGTACAGTTCACCTCATGTGTATATACCAGAGAAGCCTAAAGACAAACTAGGATTTGATCAGTCAAGTTATGTGTCATTTTGTTGTAGTTTGTATACATAGGATCTGATCAGGCAAGTTATGTGTCATTTTGTTGTAGTTTGTATACATTTTCTGTTAGATAACATGGTTTGTAAACAATATCATTTTGTTGTAGTTTGTATACATTTTTTGTTAAATAACTGAAGGTAAACTTTTAGTTTTAAAAGTTGTAAAGGTATTTTATAATATTTATTAAGTTTTTTTTTTGGCTGCGTTCATCTTATGGTAATATTATGCTCCTTTCAGTCGCAAGGTTAATCCAATTCGGTTATATCAGAGCTTTTAACCATAAAAGCGAAAGTGTGTTTCCAGGGCCCGAAAGGGGAGCTTTTTGTTCTTCAGTCAGATATCAGGTTACAGCGCCAATAGCTTCAATGAACTGTGTAATTCGATTCAGGTCATCCATGGAACCCCTCAAGTCTGGAAGTTCTGCCGTCTCAGTAGGAAAATAAACATATTTTCTCACTCTCTTCTTGGTAGATTTGACAGGCATGAAGGATGTGTTCTGCAGTCTCAGGGCTCAGTCCACAGTTGCACAGGTCTGTCTACAAATTTTCAACTTTCTGAACATGTGACTTCTCAGTCTGTTATGGCCAATTCATAGTCAAAAGGGGAGCAAAGAATAGCAACACTATTTATCTTCCATATATCTTGTAAGAGGTGACTAAGAAGGTTTTAGGATGGTGTTGGTTGTCACATTCCGTATATCGTCAAAGTGACCTAGAAGTCATGCTGAAATCGGATGTGTCAGACCGAAAGGTGCATATAACACAGTCACGCTGTAAACCATGACGCAACACATTCCGTTCTCCAGACTGCATCTTGATAATCTCTAAGAAGTTTGAGAATGAAAGAAGAAGAATGTGGAGGTTGCTGTTCTGATAATCCAGCCACCATGAACTTCGTTAATTAAAAACATTCATACTCATCAGGTAGCATATCCTGTAGCAGTCATCACAGCCTTTCGAAGCTTCTGTCAATCTTGAGCGAGTCTTCCTGCTTCTGTTACTGTCATGTTCAGGTGGTCTTTGATGTCTTGCATCCATCTTCTGGGTCTGTCTCTTGTACGTCTCCCTGGCATCATCCCCTCCATTATGGTCTTCTCTAGGCTGTCTGGTGTTAAAAACTTTATTTATTCATATTTGCAGATATACATGATCAACTTGAAACGACGGCCGGCTAGAAGACTTCGGATGCTGACAGCCTTTGACTACTTGGGGATAGATGCCAAAATTGTGGATGCTGTAGATGGAAAGTTAGTATAAATACCAAATTCTCTCCTGTTATTTGTAATTTTGTTGTAAACTCGCAATATGACATTCATTAAAAAAGGAGTTTTCATGTTTTCACTTTTTCCATTGAGGCGTAGTGGGGAGTATGGGGTTAAGTGTATTTTTCATTGACCAACATCATACCTGCGGCTACTTTCCCAGAAGATCTGGTGCCCTTTTCTTAGGCTGGGTCAACCTAGAAGCCATTAGTCTTCTTCTTCAGCGTACATTCTCAAACTCCTGTTGAATTTCTCTTTTAGCAGGATCATTGTCCTGCTGGATTTCTAGCAGGATGTAATCCACGGAATGGAAATGCGCTGTGTCTCCGTTTTATTTGCGCCAATGGCCTGATACATTCGTCTTCGACGGGAAAATTGGTATAAGTTCATAAGTTACATAGTTGACTTTTTAATTCTTGTCTCAATACTCTGTCCATTCTTCAGTCAGCTGTACAAATGCTCCTAAAATATTTAAATTTCTGCACTTGCTTTACTTCAGTAGTTGATCATTTATTTTGATTGTATTGGGTTTTCTGCCTATAAACATTACTTCTGTATTTTCTTTATTGATCTTCATGTTGTGATTGAGGCAGCTTTCATTGAGTAGGTTTATGTGATCTTTCAGCACTTCACTTGAACTGTGGAAAAGGCACTGATGGTCAGCAAAGAGTGGTTCAATTAAGTCATTTGAGTAATGGTAAACGTCTGGTGGTGTTTTACAGTTTTGATAATGTTATCCATATAAATAATAAACAATAATGGTTTGTCAGTCCTGCATTTGTTCTAACTGCAGATGTTACTGGTTTGTTAGTCCTGCATTTGTTCTAACCTTCACAGTCGTTTTTAAGCCCTTGTGCTTAAAAAAAAAGATCATTGACTTTCCTTACAAGTCACCAAGACTTTTTCAGATTTGTCGCTATATTTCTTATTGGTTACTGTACAAGTCTTTATCTTCATATGCCCCCCTTCCCATGACAAGTTTTACCCTTTACCTCTATTTCAGAAATTTTTTCGTTGCCCCCCCCCCCTTCAAGTCCCTGCTGTCTTGCTGAGAACCACCATTTTAGATACAGAAACATGACACAGAAACCATGCTGAAGTCTAATGTCTCAGGCCGAAAGGCACATATGTTGCAATCCATGATGCAATGCATTCCATTCTCTGGACTACATCCTGCTAATCAGCAGGAGCTTGAGAACGAACACACCAGAAGACGACAACCACGGCCACAAGAACATATTTTCGAAGCACATAATTCTTGCCTACGTTTAATGTTCATTCTATATGTTATCTATTCCAAACAGAGAACTTAATAGTTCCTACCTGGAGAAGCAAGGTGTCAAGATGTTGCCAGACTTTGCCGATCCATATCATGGAAGGTAAGAGGGATCTCATTTTGTTTCCCTCTTTATTTCTACCTGTGAATTGTGGGGCCTTCTTCTTCAGCGTTCATTCTCAAACTCCCGCTGGTTCTCTCTTGTAACAGGACAATAATCCTACTAGATTTCCAGCAGGATATAGTCCAGAGAATGGAAATGTATTGTGTCGTCTCTTTATTTGCGACAATGGTCAGACACATCCGCCTTTGATGGTATTCTAGGCTTAAGAGCAGAAAAAATAATTATTATAATAACATCTCTGTTATGTGCCAAGCATATCGTAAGAGGTGACCAATGAGATTTGAGGGGAGGAATTAGCTGTTTCACCTCATAGGTCAGTCAGTGACTCAGAAGCCATGCTGTAGTTGGGTTTGCCAGGCTGAAAGGCATAGATATTGCAGCTAAAATGTAAAATGTATCCTTTTCTATGGCCTACATCCTACTAACCTACAGGAGTTTGAGAATGCATGGCTGTCCGCTTATTTTTCCATAAATCCATATTTTTTAACAATTTATTTCTGTATTTCAATAAAAATGACCGTATTAGCACCCCAAACAACGAAAAAATCCCACATTTTTTTCTTCATCCAATCAATACATTCTTCTTCTTCTTCTTCAGCGTTCATTCTCAAACTTCCGCTGGATTTCTCTTGTAACAGGACAATGATCCTACAAGATTTCCAGTTGAATATAGTCTAGAGAATGGAAATGCGTTGTGTTGCCGTTTTATTTGCGCAAATGGCCCAACACATCCGTCTTCGGCGGAAATACATTCAATATGTACAAAATGTCTGCATTAGAAGTAGTAACTGAAGATGTAACATGAAATGGACTTTTTTAAAAATGTTATTTAAAAAAACACCCCCACCCCAAAAAAGTTTTTGATTGTAGGGTTTTTTCGGAGTTTTTTTTCAGCCTGAAAAATCTGTATAAGTACAGAAAATCTGTACTAGTTGACATCTATGAGAATGCATGCAGAAAAAATAAGAGACTGTATTCTGATAGTTGCACACCGCCGAGAGTTTAAGTTGCACACCGCCTAGAGTTAAAGTTGCACACCGCCGAGAGTTAAAGTTGCACACTGCCGAGAGTTAAAGTTGCACACCGCCGAGAGTTAAAGTTGCACACCGCCAAGAGTTAAAGTTGCACACCGCCAAGAGTTAAAGATGCACACCGCCGAGAGTTAAAGTTGCACACCGCCGAGAGTTAAAGTTGCACACCGCCAAGAGTTAAAGTTGCACACCGCCGAGAGTTAAAGTTGCACACTGCCGAGAGTTAAAGTCTGGGTATCTTCTTGTTAGTTGCAATATATGTTCCTTTCGGCCTGACACATCCAACTTCAGCATGGCTTCTAGGCCACTTTAGCCAACTTAGTTATGGGATATCCAACTCCACCCCTAAACTTCCTGAGTCACCTCTTACAACATGCATGGTAGGTAGCAGTGTCGCTATCCTTTACTCCCCTTTTAGGCTCTGGCAAAGTTTGGGTATTAAACAAATTTTTCTATTACACAAAAGGATACCAGAAAGAGCTCTATTGTTCATAATTCCTGAAGATTCAAACAAACATTTGTTTGTGAAGACATTATCTAGTCGTGTTGTTGGCGCGCCTTTCAACCTGGTATCTCTGACTTCAGTACCTGTGCCACAGTCCTGCTCGATATATGGAATGGCCCGACCAATCTTAATTTCCTGCCTCTGTTTGGCTGGACTAAGCCCCCATCTTCACTTCAAGGAGTTGGCCTCGATGAGGCAAAAAAAGATTATTATGATTTTGGTAGTCCATGTTTTTGTAAATGTCATAATTATTGTATTGTCTCGTTAATGTGTCACTGGGGTCCTAAACGGAAGCAAATAATTACGGCTGGTATCTGCCAAGCATGTTGTAAGAGGCAACTAAATACTTACGTAGAACACAAGTTTTGATGGAGTTTTATGAGGACTATCAGACTGCCATTGTACTGTATGGTATTGGTATGAAAACATGCAAATAACAACATACAAGACATTTCAATGTTTCAACTGTAACTCTTTCAGGACGGAATTATTCCTGGGGTTTGGACGTAATTAATTTTACGCAAAATTTTTGGTCCGCAACATGACTAGGCGCAAGCTTCCCGAAGACAAAGTATTAGCTATAGAAGGTCATATAAGGTATCAAAAGAAAGATAATTGAATGGAATCTATACAAAATATAAGAATTGTAACAATAAAATTCCAAAATTACACCACAAACAGAGATGTTAGATGAACAGAAATTATTTTGCATGCATTTTGTTCTACTCGCCCTCAATTTTACTTGTCTTGAAATGCTAAAATCCAATCTTACTAAAGTAGATGCCTTGACTGTCCACTTTCTGATCATAATTAGTTTATTTGAAGTAAATCTATCTGCCTGGTGTTTTATGCCATTTTTGTGTGTTTTATGTCAAATTTCAGAACTGAACAAAATATTCTGAAACTTTATGAAATATTCCCAAGTATTGAATTTCCAAAGTTTAACTTTATTCCACTCAATATTATCATTAGGTCTAACTATTTACTGTATAACATAGCGCAAGATTATCATTGCTGTCACTATACCTATCTGATTCTTCGGAAACAATAGCAGTGTGAGTAGTTTTATAATTTTTTATAAAGTTATTCTTCCCTTACAAATAATATTAGGTCTATTTATTTTACAATTTTCAACAAGTCGGTAATCTTCACTGTCAAAATAATGTCTCCAATTATAAAACTCTCAAAGAATAATAAAACCAGATGTTTGCTAAATCTTTGAGCTCTCTTACTAGTGGAAGATGAAGCCATTTTGCTAATTTCTGAAAAGCTGAACCTACCTTGTTCAAATTTTAATTTAAAATAAATATGTCACACATGTCTAATCACACAGGGGTTTCGTTCCATTAGCCAGATTTCTAAGGTTTAAATACCTAGATAACTTAATGCTAATTATTTTATGATCCAAACGAAGCAATTTTAGATGGAATATCTGCAAGAATGAATAATTGATAATATGTCCGCAATGGATGTCTATCTGCAACGATATATCGTTTTTACGGACGGAAATAGTTAAGGTCTTTTTTCAAGAAAATACAAAACAAACAGTGAACAAACAATAAAAACAGTGAACAAACAATAAAAACAGTGAACAAACAATAAAAACAGTGAACAAACAATAAAAACAGTGAACAAACAATAAAAACAGTGAAAAAACAATAAAACAGGGAACAAACAATAAAACAGTGAACAAACAATAAAACAGTGAACAAACAATAAAACATTGAACAAACAATAAAAACAGTGAACAAACAATAAAAACAGTGAACAAACAAAACAGTGAACAAACAATAAAAACAGTGAACAAACAATAAAAACAGTGAACAAACAATAAAAACAGTGCACAAACAATAAAATAGTGAACAAACAATAAAACAGTGAACAAACAATAAAACAGTGAACAAACAATAAAAACAGTGAACAAACAATAAAAACAGTGAACAAACAATAAAACAGTGAACAAACAATAAAAACAGTGAACAAACAATAAAAACAGTGAACAATCAATAAAACAGTGAACAAACAATAAAACAGTGAACAAACAATAAAACAGTGAACAAACAATAAAACAGTGAACAAACAATAACAACAGTGAACAATCAATAAAACAGTGAACAAACAATAAAACAGTGAACAAACAATAAAACAGTGAACAAACAATAAAACAGTGAACAAACAATAACAACAGTGAACAAACAATAAAACAGTGAACAAACAATAAAAACAGTGAACAAACAATAAAAACAGTGAACAATCAATAAAACAGTGAACAAACAATAAAACAGTGAACAAACAATAAAAACAGTGAACAAACAATAAAAACAGTGAACAAACAATAAAAACAGTGAACAAACAATAAAAACAGTGAACAAACAATAAAAACAGTGAACAAACAATAAAAACAGTGAACAAACAATAAAACAGTGAACAAACAATAAAACAGTGAACAAACAATAAAACAGTGAACAAACAATAAAAACAGTGAACAAACAATAAAAACAGTGAACACACAATAAAAACAGTGAACAAACAATAAAACAGTGAACAAACAATAACCCTAACCCTAATAATAAACTACTGGTAGATACATTTATGAAATGTGTTGAAAAATCAAAGAAATATTTTTCTAATGGTAAATTTGATACATTTATAAGATGTGTTGAAAAGTTTGAAAATCAAAAAACTATATTCTAATGATAAACTAGATACATTTATGAAATATGTTTTAAAATGTTTGAAAAAGAAAATGAAAAGATATATTTCTAGTGATAATCTACCGGTAGATACATTTATGAGATGTGTTGAGAAGTTACAGAAAGAAAATCAAAAAATTAATTTCTTTTGATAAACTATATACACTTATGAAATGTGTTGAAAAGTTTGAAAATCAAAGAAATATATTTCTAATGATAAACTAGATACATTTATGAAATGTGTTGAAAGTTTGGAAAAGAAAAAAAATATATATTTCTAGTGATAAACTAGATACATTTATGAAATATGTTGAAACGTTTGAACAAGAAATTAAAAAAAAATATATTTCTAATGATAAACTAGATACATTTATGAAATATGTTGAAAAGTTTGAAATTTAAAAAAAACATATTTATAATGATAAACTAGATACATTTATGAAATGTGTTGAAAAGTTTGGAAAAGAAAATGAAAAAATATATTTCTAATGATAAACTACCGGTAGATACAGTTATGAGATGTGTTGAAAAGTTTGAAAATCAAAAAAATATATTTCTAGTCATAAACTATATACATTTATGAAATGTGTTGAAAGTTTGAAAATGAAAATGAAAAGATATATTTCTAGTGATAATCTACCGGTAGATACATTTATGAGATGTGTTCAAAAGATTGAAAAAGAAAATAAAAAAATATATTTCTAATGATAAACTACCGGTAGATACATTTATGAGATGTGTTGAAAAGTTTGAAAAAGAAAATTAAAAAATATATTTCTAATGATAAACTACCGGTATATACATTTATGAGAATTGTTGAAAAGTTTGAACCAGAAAATAAAAAAATATATTTCTAATGAGAAACTAGATACATTTATGAAATATGTCGAAAAGTTTTGAAAAGAAAATCAAAAAATATATTTCTAGTGATAATCTACTGGTAGATACATTTATGAGATGTGTTGAAAAGATTGAAAAAGAAAATAAAAAAATATATTTCTAATGATACACTACCGGTAGATACATTTATGAGATGTGTTGAAAAGTTTGAAAAAGAAAAGAAAAAAATATATTTCTAATGATAAACTACCGGTATATACCTTTATGAGATGTGTTGAAAAGTTTGAAAAAGAAAATTAAAAAATATATTTCTAATGATAAACTAGATACATTGCTGAAATGTGTTGAAAAGTTTCAAAATCAAAGAAATATTTTTCTAGTGATAAATTAGATACATTTATGAAATGTGTTGAAAAGTTTGAACAAGAAAAAAATAAAAAATATTTGTAATGATAAACTATATACATTTATGAAATGTGTTAAAAATCTTTCTAATGATAAACTAGATACATTTATGAAATGTGTTGAAAAGTTTGAAATTAAAAAAAAACATATTTCTAATGATAAACTGATACATTTATGAAATGTGTTGAAAAGTTTGAAATTTAAAAAAAACATATTTCTAATGATAAACTAGATACATTTATGAAATGAATTGAAAAGTTTGGAAAAGAAAATCAAAAAATATATTTCTAGTGATAAACTAGATACATTTATGAAATGTGTTGACAAGTTTGAAAAATAAAATGAAAAGATATATTTCTAGTGATAATCTACCGGTAGATACATTTATGAGATGTGTTGAAAAGATTGAAAAAGAAAATAAATAAAAAGTATTTCTAATGATAAACTATATACATTTATGAAATGTGTTGAAATGTGTTTAAAATGTTTCTAATGATAAACTATATACATTTATGAAATATGTTGAAACGTTTGAAGAAGAAATTTAAAAAAAATATATTTCTAATGATAAACTGATACATTTATGAAATGTGTTGAAAAGTTTGGAAAAGAAAATCAAAAAATATATTTCTAGTGATAAACTAGATACATTTATGAGATGTGTTGAAAAGTTTGAAATTTAAAAAAAACATATTTCTAATGATAAACTAGATACATTTATGAAATGTGTTGAAAAGTTTGGAAAAGAAAATAAAAAAAAAGTATTTCTAATGATAAACTAGATACATTTATGAAATGTGTTGAAAGTTTGGAAAAGAAAAAAAAATATATTTCTAGTGATAAACTAGATACATTTATGAAATATGTTGAAACGTTTGAACAAGAAATTAAAAAAAAATATATTTCTAATGATAAACTAGATACATTTATGAAATATGTTGAAAAGTTTGAAATTTTAAAAAAACATATTTATAATGATAAACTAGATACATTTATGAAATGTGTTAAAAAGTTTGGAAAAGAAAATAAAAAAATATATTTCTAATGATAAACTACCGGTAGATACAGTTATGAGATGTGTTGAAAAGTTTGAAAATCAAAAAAATATATTTCTAGTGATAAACTATATACATTTATGAAATGTGTTGACAAGTTTGAAAATGAAAATGAAAAGATATATTTCTAGTGATAATCTACCGGTAGATACATTTATGAGATGTGTTCAAAAGTTTGGAAAAGAAAATAAAAAAATATATTTCTAATGATAAACTACCGGTAGATACAGTTATGAGATGTGTTGAAAAGTTTGAAAATCAAAAAAATATATTTCTAGTGATAAACTATATACATTTATGAAATGTGTTGACAAGTTTGAAAATGAAAATGAAAAGATATATTTCTAGTGATAATCTACCGGTAGATACATTTATGAGATGTGTTCAAAAGATTGAAAAAGAAAATAAAAAAATATATTTCTAATGAAAAACTACCGGTAGATACATTTATGAGATGTGTTGAAAAGTTTGAAAAAGAAAATAAAAAAATATATTTCTAATGATAAACTACCGGTATATACATTTATGAGAATTGTTGAAAAGTTTGAACAAGAAAATAAAAAATAAAATTTCTAATGATAAACTATATACATTTATGAAATGTGTTGACAAGTTTGAAAAATAAAATGAAAAGATATATTTCTAGTGATACACTACCGGTAGATACATTTATGAGATGTGTTGAAAAGTTTGAAAAAGAAAAGAAAAAAATATATTTCTAATGATAAACTATTGGTATATACCTTTATGAGATGTGTTGAAAAGTTTGAAAAAGAAAAGAAAAAAATATATTTCTAATGATAAACTAGATACATTTATGAAATGTGTTGAAATGTGTTAAAAATCTTTCTAATGATAAACTAGATACATTTATGAAATGTGTTGAAAAGTTTGAAATTAAAAAAAAAACATATTTCTAATGATAAACTGATACATTTATGAAATGTGTTGAAAAGTTTGAAATTTAAAAAAAACATATTTCTAATGATAAACTAGATACATTTATGAAATGAATTGAAAAGTTTGGAAAAGAAAATCAAAAAATATATTTCTAGTGATAAACTAGATACATTTATGAAATGTGTTGACAAGTTTGAAAAATAAAATGAAAAGATATATTTCTAGTGATAATCTACCGGTAGATACATTTATGAGATGTGTTGAAAAGATTGAAAAAGAAAATAAATAAAAAGTATTTCTAATGATAAACTATATACATTTATGAAATGTGTTGAAATGTGTTTAAAATGTTTCTAATGATAAACTATATACATTTATGAAATATGTTGAAACGTTTGAAGAAGAAATTAAAAAAAAATATATTTCTAATGATAAACTGATACATTTATGAAATGTGTTGAAAAGTTTGGAAAAGAAAATCAAAAAATATATTTCTAGTGATAAACTAGATACATTTATGAGATGTGTTGAAAAGTTTGAAATTTAAAAAAAACATATTTCTAATGATAAACTAGATACATTTATGAAATGTGTTGAAAAGATTGAAAAAGAAAATAAAAAAATATATTTCTAATGATAAACTACCGGTAGATACATTTATGAGATGTGTTGAAAAGTTTGAAAAAGAAAAGAAAAAAAAATATTTCTAATGATAAACTACCGGTAGATACATTTATGAGATGTGTTGAAAAGTTTGAAAAAGAAAAGAAAAAATATATTTCTAATGATAAACTACCGGTATATAGCTTTATGAGATGTGTTGAAAAGTTTGAAAAAGAAAATTTAAATATATATTTCTAATGATAAACTAGATACATTGCTGAAATCTGTTGAAAAGTTTCAAAATCAAAGAAATATTTTTCTATTGATAAATTAGATACATTTATGAAATGTGTTGAAAAGTTTGAACAAGAAAATAAAAAAAAATATTTCTAATGATAAACTATATACATTTATGAAATGTGTTGAAATGTGTTAAAAATGTTTCTAATGATAAACTAGATACATTTATGAAATGTGTTGAAAGTTTGGAAAAGAAAATAAAAAAATATATTTCTAGTGATAAACTAGATACATTTATGAAATATGTTGAAACGTTTGAAGAAGAAATTAAAAAAATTTCTAATGATAAACTGATACATTTATGAAATGTGTTGAAAAGTTTGAAATTTAAAAAAACATTTTTCTAATGATAAATTAGATACATTTATGAAATGTGTTGAAAAGTTTGAACAAGAAAATAAAAAAAAAATATTTCTAATGATAAACTATATACATTTATGAAATGTGTTGACAAGTTTGAAAAATAAAATGAAAAGATATATTTCTAGTGATAATCTACCGGTAGATACATTTATGAGATGTGTTGAAAAGTTTGAAAAAGAAAAGAAAAAAATATATTTCTAATGATAAACTATCGGTATATACCTTTATGAGATGTGTTGAAAAGTTTGAAAAAGAAAATTAAAAAATATATTTCTAATGATAAACTAGATACATTGCTGAAATGTGTTGAAAAGTTACAAAATCACAGAAATATTTTTCTAGTGATAAATTAGATACATTTATGAAATGTGTTGAAAAGTTTGAACAAGAAAATAAAAAAAAATATTTCTAATGATAAACTATATACATTTATGAAATGTGTTGAAAAATCAAAGAAATATTTTTCTAATGGTAAATTTGATACATTTATAAGATGTGTTGAAAAGTTTGAAAATCAAAAAACTATATTCTAATGATAAACTAGATACATTTATGAAATATGTTTTAAAATGTTTGAAAAAGAAAATGAAAAGATATATTTCTAGTGATAATCTACCGGTAGATACATTTATGAGATGTGTTGAGAAGTTACAGAAAGAAAATCAAAAAATTAATTTCTTTTGATAAACTATATACACTTATGAAATGTGTTGAAAAGTTTGAAAATCAAAGAAATATATTTCTAATGATAAACTAGATACATTTATGAAATGTGTTGAAAGTTTGGAAAAGAAAAAAAATATATATTTCTAGTGATAAACTAGATACATTTATGAAATATGTTGAAACGTTTGAACAAGAAATTAAAAAAAAATATATTTCTAATGATAAACTAGATACATTTATGAAATATGTTGAAAAGTTTGAAATTTAAAAAAAACATATTTATAATGATAAACTAGATACATTTATGAAATGTGTTGAAAAGTTTGGAAAAGAAAATGAAAAAATATATTTCTAATGATAAACTACCGGTAGATACAGTTATGAGATGTGTTGAAAAGTTTGAAAATCAAAAAAATATATTTCTAGTCATAAACTATATACATTTATGAAATGTGTTGAAAGTTTGAAAATGAAAATGAAAAGATATATTTCTAGTGATAATCTACCGGTAGATACATTTATGAGATGTGTTCAAAAGATTGAAAAAGAAAATAAAAAAATATATTTCTAATGATAAACTACCGGTAGATACATTTATGAGATGTGTTGAAAAGTTTGAAAAAGAAAATTAAAAAATATATTTCTAATGATAAACTACCGGTATATACATTTATGAGAATTGTTGAAAAGTTTGAACCAGAAAATAAAAAAATATATTTCTAATGAGAAACTAGATACATTTATGAAATATGTCGAAAAGTTTTGAAAAGAAAATAAAAAAATATATTTCTAGTGATAAACTAGATACATTTATGAAATGTGTTGAAAAGTTTGAAAAAGAAAATCAAAAAATATATTTCTAGTGATAATCTACTGGTAGATACATTTATGAGATGTGTTGAAAAGATTGAAAAAGAAAATAAAAAAATATATTTCTAATGATACACTACCGGTAGATACATTTATGAGATGTGTTGAAAAGTTTGAAAAAGAAAAGAAAAAAATATATTTCTAATGATAAACTACCGGTATATACCTTTATGAGATGTGTTGAAAAGTTTGAAAAAGAAAATTAAAAAATATATTTCTAATGATAAACTAGATACATTGCTGAAATGTGTTGAAAAGTTTCAAAATCAAAGAAATATTTTTCTAGTGATAAATTAGATACATTTATGAAATGTGTTGAAAAGTTTGAACAAGAAAAAAATAAAAAATATTTGTAATGATAAACTATATACATTTATGAAATGTGTTAAAAATCTTTCTAATGATAAACTAGATACATTTATGAAATGTGTTGAAAAGTTTGAAATTTAAAAAAAAACATATTTCTAATGATAAACTAGATACATTTATGAAATGAATTGAAAAGTTTGGAAAAGAAAATCAAAAAATATATTTCTAGTGATAAACTAGATACATTTATGAAATGTGTTGACAAGTTTGAAAAATAAAATGAAAAGATATATTTCTAGTGATAATCTACCGGTAGATACATTTATGAGATGTGTTGAAAAGATTGAAAAAGAAAATAAATAAAAAGTATTTCTAATGATAAACTATATACATTTATGAAATGTGTTGAAATGTGTTTAAAATGTTTCTAATGATAAACTATATACATTTATGAAATATGTTGAAACGTTTGAAGAAGAAATTTAAAAAAAATATATTTCTAATGATAAACTGATACATTTATGAAATGTGTTGAAAAGTTTGGAAAAGAAAATCAAAAAATATATTTCTAGTGATAAACTAGATACATTTATGAGATGTGTTGAAAAGTTTGAAATTTAAAAAAAACATATTTCTAATGATAAACTAGATACATTTATGAAATGTGTTGAAAAGTTTGGAAAAGAAAATAAAAAAAAAGTATTTCTAATGATAAACTAGATACATTTATGAAATGTGTTGAAAGTTTGGAAAAGAAAAAAAAATATATTTCTAGTGATAAACTAGATACATTTATGAAATATGTTGAAACGTTTGAACAAGAAATTAAAAAAAAATATATTTCTAATGATAAACTAGATACATTTATGAAATATGTTGAAAAGTTTGAAATTTTAAAAAAACATATTTATAATGATAAACTAGATACATTTATGAAATGTGTTAAAAAGTTTGGAAAAGAAAATAAAAAAATATATTTCTAATGATAAACTACCGGTAGATACAGTTATGAGATGTGTTGAAAAGTTTGAAAATCAAAAAAATATATTTCTAGTGATAAACTATATACATTTATGAAATGTGTTGACAAGTTTGAAAATGAAAATATATATTTCTAGTGATAATCTACCGGTAGATACATTTATGAGATGTGTTCAAAAGTTTGGAAAAGAAAATAAAAAAATATATTTCTAATGATAAACTACCGGTAGATACAGTTATGAGATGTGTTGAAAAGTTTGAAAATCAAAAAAATATATTTCTAGTGATAAACTATATACATTTATGAAATGTGTTGACAAGTTTGAAAATGAAAATGAAAAGATATATTTCTAGTGATAATCTACCGGTAGATACATTTATGAGATGTGTTCAAAAGATTGAAAAAGAAAATAAAAAAATATATTTCTAATGAAAAACTACCGGTAGATACATTTATGAGATGTGTTGAAAAGTTTGAAAAAGAAAATAAAAAAATATATTTCTAATGATAAACTACCGGTATATACATTTATGAGAATTGTTGAAAAGTTTGAACAAGAAAATAAAAAATAAAATTTCTAATGATAAACTATATACATTTATGAAATGTGTTGACAAGTTTGAAAAATAAAATGAAAAGATATATTTCTAGTGATAATCTACTGGTAGATAATTTATGAGATGTGTTGAAAAGATTGAAAAAGAAAATAAAAAAATATATTTCTAATGATACACTACCGGTAGATACATTTATGAGATGTGTTGAAAAGTTTGAAAAAGAAAAGAAAAAAATATATTTCTAATGATAAACTATTGGTATATACCTTTATGAGATGTGTTGAAAAGTTTGAAAAAGAAAATTAAAAAATATATTTCTAATGATAAACTAGATACATTTATGAAATGTGTTGAAATGTGTTAAAAATCTTTCTAATGATAAACTAGATACATTTATGAAATGTGTTGAAAAGTTTGAAATTTAAAAAAAACATATTTCTAATGATAAACTAGATACATTTATGAAATGAATTGAAAAGTTTGGAAAAGAAAATCAAAAAATATATTTCTAGTGATAAACTAGATACATTTATGAAATGTGTTGACAAGTTTGAAAAATAAAATGAAAAGATATATTTCTAGTGATAATCTACCGGTAGATACATTTATGAGATGTGTTGAAAAGATTGAAAAAGAAAATAAATAAAAAGTATTTCTAATGATAAACTATATACATTTATGAAATGTGTTGAAATGTGTTTAAAATGTTTCTAATGATAAACTATATACATTTATGAAATATGTTGAAACGTTTGAAGAAGAAATTAAAAAAAAATATATTTCTAATGATAAACTGATACATTTATGAAATGTGTTGAAAAGTTTGGAAAAGAAAATCAAAAAATATATTTCTAGTGATAAACTAGATACATTTATGAGATGTGTTGAAAAGTTTGAAATTTAAAAAAAACATATTTCTAATGATAAACTAGATACATTTATGAAATGTGTTGAAAAGATTGAAAAAGAAAATAAAAAAATATATTTCTAATGATAAACTACCGGTAGATACATTTATGAGATGTGTTGAAAAGTTTGAAAAAGAAAAGAAAAAAAAATATTTCTAATGATAAACTACCGGTAGATACATTTATGAGATGTGTTGAAAAGTTTGAAAAAGAAAAGAAAAAATATATTTCTAATGATAAACTACCGGTATATAGCTTTATGAGATGTGTTGAAAAGTTTGAAAAAGAAAATTTAAATATATATTTCTAATGATAAACTAGATACATTGCTGAAATCTGTTGAAAAGTTTCAAAATCAAAGAAATATTTTTCTATTGATAAATTAGATACATTTATGAAATGTGTTGAAAAGTTTGAACAAGAAAATAAAAAAAAAATATTTCTAATGATAAACTATATACATTTATGAAATGTGTTGAAATGTGTTAAAAATGTTTCTAATGATAAACTAGATACATTTATGAAATGTGTTGAAAGTTTGGAAAAGAAAATAAAAAAATATATTTCTAGTGATAAACTAGATACATTTATGAAATATGTTGAAACGTTTGAAGAAGAAATTAAAAAAATATATATTTCTAATGATAAACTGATACATTTATGAAATGTGTTGAAAAGTTTGAAATTTAAAAAAACATTTTTCTAATGATAAATTAGATACATTTATGAAATGTGTTGAAAAGTTTGAACAAGAAAATAAAAAAAAAATATTTCTAATGATAAACTATATACATTTATGAAATGTGTTGACAAGTTTGAAAAATAAAATGAAAAGATATATTTCTAGTGATAATCTACCGGTAGATACATTTATGAGATGTGTTGAAAAGTTTGAAAAAGAAAAGAAAAAAATATATTTCTAATGATAAACTATCGGTATATACCTTTATGAGATGTGTTGAAAAGTTTGAAAAAGAAAATTAAAAAATATATTTCTAATGATAAACTAGATACATTGCTGAAATGTGTTGAAAAGTTACAAAATCACAGAAATATTTTTCTAGTGATAAATTAGATACATTTATGAAATGTGTTGAAAAGTTTGAACAAGAAAATAAAAAAAAATATTTCTAATGATAAACTATATACATTTATGAAATGTGTTGAAAAATCAAAGAAATATTTTTCTAATGGTAAATTTGATACATTTATAAGATGTGTTGAAAAGTTTGAAAATCAAAAAACTATATTCTAATGATAAACTAGATACATTTATGAAATATGTTTTAAAATGTTTGAAAAAGAAAATGAAAAGATATATTTCTAGTGATAATCTACCGGTAGATACATTTATGAGATGTGTTGAGAAGTTACAGAAAGAAAATCAAAAAATTAATTTCTTTTGATAAACTAGATACATTTATGAAATGTGTTGAAAGTTTGGAAAAGAAAAAAAATATATTTCTAGTGATAAACTAGATACATTTATGAAATATGTTGAAACGTTTGAACAAGAAATTAAAAAAAAATATATTTCTAATGATAAACTAGATACATTTATGAAATATGTTGAAAAGTTTGAAATTTAAAAAAAACATATTTATAATTATAAACTAGATACATTTATGAAATGTGTTGAAAAGTTTGGAAAAGAAAATGAAAAAATATATTTCTAATGATAAACTACCGGTAGATACAGTTATGAGATGTGTTGAAAAGTTTGAAAAAGAAAATGAAAAAATATATTTCTAGTGATAAACTATATACATTTATGAAATGTGTTGAAAGTTTGAAAATGAAAATGAAAAGATATATTTCTAGTGATAATCTACCGGTAGATACATTTATGAGATGTGTTCAAAAGATTGAAAAAGAAAATTAAAAAATATATTTCTAATGATAAACTACCGGTAGATACATTTATGAGATGTGTTGAAAAGTTTGAAAAAGAAAATTAAAAAATATATTTCTAATGATAAACTACCGGTATATACATTTATGAGAATTGTTGAAAAGTTTGAACCAGAAAATAAAAAAATATATTTCTAATGAGAAACTAGATACATTTATGAAATATGTCGAAAAGTTTTGAAAAGAAAATCAAAAAATATATTTCTAGTGATAAACTAGATACATTTATGAAATGTGTTGAAAAGTTTGAAAAAGAAAATCAAAAAATATATTTCTAGTGATAATCTACTGGTAGATACATTTATGAGATGTGTTGAAAAGATTGAAAAAGAAAATAAAAAAATATATTTCTAATGATACACTACCGGTAGATACATTTATGAGATGTGTTGAAAAGTTTGAAAAAGAAAAGAAAAAAATATATTTCTAATGATAAACTACCGGTATATACCTTTATGAGATGTGTTGAAAAGTTTGAAAAAGAAAATTAAAAAATATATTTCTAATGATAAACTAGATACATTGCTGAAATGTGTTGAAAAGTTTCAAAATCAAAGAAATATTTTTCTAGTGATAAATTAGATACATTTATGAAATGTGTTGAAAAGTTTGAACAAGAAAAAAATAAAAAATATTTCTAATGATAAACTATATACATTTATGAAATGTGTTAAAAATCTTTCTAATGATAAACTAGATACATTTATGAAATGTGTTGAAAAGTTTGAAATTAAAAAAAAACATATTTCTAATGATAAACTGATACATTTATGAAATGTGTTGAAAAGTTTGAAATTTAAAAAAAACATATTTCTAATGATAAACTAGATACATTTATGAAATGAATTGAAAAGTTTGGAAAAGAAAATCAAAAAATATATTTCTAGTGATAAACTAGATACATTTATGAAATGTGTTGACAAGTTTGAAAAATAAAATGAAAAGATATATTTCTAGTGATAATCTACCGGTAGATACATTTATGAGATGTGTTGAAAAGATTGAAAAAGAAAATAAATAAAAAGTATTTCTAATGATAAACTATATACATTTATGAAATGTGTTGAAATGTGTTTAAAATGTTTCTAATGATAAACTATATACATTTATGAAATATGTTGAAACGTTTGAAGAAGAAATTTAAAAAAAATATATTTCTAATGATAAACTGATACATTTATGAAATGTGTTGAAAAGTTTGGAATAGAAAATCAAAAAATATATTTCTAGTGATAAACTAGATACATTTATGAGATGTGTTGAAAAGTTTGAAATTTAAAAAAAACATATTTCTAATGATAAACTAGATACATTTATGAAATGTGTTGAAAAGTTTGGAAAAGAAAATAAAAAAAAAGTATTTCTAATGATAAACTAGATACATTTATGAAATGTGTTGAAAGTTTGGAAAAGAAAAAAAAAATATATTTCTAGTGATAAACTAGATACATTTATGAAATATGTTGAAACGTTTGAACAAGAAATTAAAAAAAAATATATTTCTAATGATAAACTAGATACATTTATGAAATATGTTGAAAAGTTTGAAATTTAAAAAAAACATATTTATAATGATAAACTAGATACATTTATGAAATGTGTTAAAAAGTTTGGAAAAGAAAATAAAAAAATATATTTCTAATGATAAACTACCGGTAGATACAGTTATGAGATGTGTTGAAAAGTTTGAAAATCAAAAAAATATATTTCTAGTGATAAACTATATACATTTATGAAATGTGTTGACAAGTTTGAAAATGAAAATGAAAAGATATATTTCTAGTGATAATCTACCGGTAGATACATTTATGAGATGTGTTGAAAAGTTTGAAAAAGAATATAAAAAAATATATTTCTAATGATAAACTACCGGTAGATACATTTATGAGATGTGTTGAAAAGTTTGAAAAAGAAAATAAAAAAATATATTTCTAATGATAAACTACCGGTATATACATTTATGAGAATTGTTGAAAAGTTTGAACAAGAAAATAAAAAATAAAATTTCTAATGATAAACTATATACATTTATGAAATGTGTTGACAAGTTTGAAAAATAAAATGAAAAGATATATTTCTAGTGATAATCTACTGGTAGATACATTTATGAGATGTGTTGAAAAGATTGAAAAAGAAAATTAAAAAATATATTTCTAATGATAAACTACCGGTATATACATTTATGAGAATTGTTGAAAAGTTTGAACCAGAAAATAAAAAAAATATATTTCTAATGAGAAACTAGATACATTTATGAAATATGTCGAAAAGTTTTGAAAAGAAAATAAAAAAATATATTTCTAGTGATAAACTAGATACATTTATGAAATGTGTTGAAAAGTTTGAAAAAGAAAATCAAAAAATATATTTCTAGTGATAATCTACTGGTAGATACATTTATGAGATGTGTTGAAAAGATTGAAAAAGAAAATAAAAAAATATATTTCTAATGATACACTACCGGTAGATACATTTATGAGATGTGTTGAAAAGTTTGAAAAAGAAAAGAAAAAAATATATTTCTAATGATAAACTACCGGTATATACCTTTATGAGATGTGTTGAAAAGTTTGAAAAAGAAAATTAAAAAATATATTTCTAATGATAAACTAGATACATTGCTGAAATGTGTTGAAAAGTTTCAAAATCAAAGAAATATTTTTCTAGTGATAAATTAGATACATTTATGAAATGTGTTGAAAAGTTTGAACAAGAAAAAAATAAAAAATATTTCTAATGATAAACTATATACATTTATGAAATGTGTTAAAAATCTTTCTAATGATAAACTAGATACATTTATGAAATGTGTTGAAAAGTTTGAAATTAAAAAAAAACATATTTCTAATGATAAACTGATACATTTATGAAATGTGTTGAAAAGTTTGGAATAGAAAATCAAAAAATATATTTCTAGTGATAAACTAGATACATTTATGAGATGTGTTGAAAAGTTTGAAATTTAAAAAAAACATATTTCTAATGATAAACTAGATACATTTATGAAATGTGTTGAAAAGTTTGGAAAAGAAAATAAAAAAAAAGTATTTCTAATGATAAACTAGATACATTTATGAAATGTGTTGAAAGTTTGGAAAAGAAAAAAAAAATATATTTCTAGTGATAAACTAGATACATTTATGAAATATGTTGAAACGTTTGAACAAGAAATTAAAAAAAAATATATTTCTAATGATAAACTAGATACATTTATGAAATATGTTGAAAAGTTTGAAATTTAAAAAAAACATATTTATAATGATAAACTAGATACATTTATGAAATGTGTTAAAAAGTTTGGAAAAGAAAATAAAAAAATATATTTCTAATGATAAACTACCGGTAGATACAGTTATGAGATGTGTTGAAAAGTTTGAAAATCAAAAAAATATATTTCTAGTGATAAACTATATACATTTATGAAATGTGTTGACAAGTTTGAAAATGAAAATGAAAAGATATATTTCTAGTGATAATCTACCGGTAGATACATTTATGAGATGTGTTGAAAAGTTTGAAAAAGAATATAAAAAAATATATTTCTAATGATAAACTACCGGTAGATACATTTATGAGATGTGTTGAAAAGTTTGAAAAAGAAAATAAAAAAATATATTTCTAATGATAAACTACCGGTATATACATTTATGAGAATTGTTGAAAAGTTTGAACAAGAAAATAAAAAATAAAATTTCTAATGATAAACTATATACATTTATGAAATGTGTTGACAAGTTTGAAAAATAAAATGAAAAGATATATTTCTAGTGATAATCTACTGGTAGATACATTTATGAGATGTGTTGAAAAGATTGAAAAAGAAAAGAAAAAAATATATTTCTAATGATAAACTAGATACATTGCTGAAATGTGTTGAAAAGTTTCAAAATCAAAGAAATATTTTTCTAGTGATAAATTAGATACATTTATGAAATGTGTTGAAAAGTTTGAACAAGAAAAAAATAAAAAATATTTCTAATGATAAACTATATACATTTATGAAATGTGTTGAAATGTGTTAAAAATCTTTCTAATGATAAACTAGATACATTTATGAAATGTGTTGAAAAGTTTGAAATTTAAAAAAAAACATATTTCTAATGATAAACTGATACATTTATGAAATGTGTTGAAAAGTTTGGAAAAGAAAATCAAAAAATATATTTCTAGTGATAAACTAGATACATTTATGAAATGTGTTGACAAGTTTGAAAAATAAAATGAAAAGATATATTTCTAGTGATAATCTACCGGTAGATACATTTATGAGATGTGTTGAAAAGATTGAAAAAGAAAATAAATAAAAAGTATTTCTAATGATAAACTATATACATTTATGAAATGTGTTGAAATGTGTTAAAAATGTTTCTAATGATAAACTAGATACATTTATGAAATGTGTTGAAAGTTTGGAAAAGAAAATAAAAAAATATATTTCTAGTGATAAACTAGATACATTTATGAAATATGTTGAAACGTTTGAAGAAGAAATTAAAAAAATATATATTTCTAATGATAAACTGATACATTTATGAAATGTGTTGAAAAGTTTGAAATTTAAAAAAACATTTTTCTAATGATAAATTAGAGACATTTATGAAATGTGTTGAAAAGCTTGAACAAGAAAATAAAAAAAAAATATTTCTAATGATAAACTATATACATTTATGAAATGTGTTGACAAGTTTGAAAAATAAAATGAAAAGATATATTTCTAGTGATAATCTACCGGTAGATACATTTATGAGATGTGTTGAAAAGTTTGAAAAAGAAAAGAAAAAAATATATTTCTAATGATAAACTATCGGTATATACCTTTATGAGATGTGTTGAAAAGTTTGAAAAAGAAAATTAAAAAATATATTTCTAATGATAAAATAGATACATTGCTGAAATGTGTTGAAAAGTTACAAAATCAAAGAAATATTTTTCTAGTGATAAATTAGATACATTTATGAAATGTGTTGAAAAGTTTGAACAAGAAAATAAAAAAAAATATTTCTAATGATAAACTATATACATTTATGAAATGTGTTGAAAAGTTTGGAAAAGAAAATCAAAAAATATATTTCTAGTGATAAACTAGATACATTTATGAAATGTGTTGACAAGTTTGAAAAATAAAATGAAAAGATATATTTCTAGTGATAATCTACCGGTAGATACATTTATGAGATGTGTTGAAAAGATTGAAAAAGAAAATAAATAAAAAGTATTTCTAATGATAAACTATATACATTTATGAAATGTGTTGAAATGTGTTAAAAATGTTTCTAATGATAAACTAGATACATTTATGAAATGTGTTGAAAGTTTGGAAAAGAAAATAAAAAAATATATTTCTAGTGATAAACTAGATACATTTATGAAATATGTTGAAACGTTTGAAGAAGAAATTAAAAAAATATATATTTCTAATGATAAACTGATACATTTATGAAATGTGTTGAAAAGTTTGAAATTTAAAAAAACATTTTTCTAATGATAAATTAGAGACATTTATGAAATGTGTTGAAAAGCTTGAACAAGAAAATAAAAAAAAAATATTTCTAATGATAAACTATATACATTTATGAAATGTGTTGACAAGTTTGAAAAATAAAATGAAAAGATATATTTCTAGTGATAATCTACCGGTAGATACATTTATGAGATGTGTTGAAAAGTTTGAAAAAGAAAAGAAAAAAATATATTTCTAATGATAAACTATCGGTATATACCTTTATGAGATGTGTTGAAAAGTTTGAAAAAGAAAATTAAAAAATATATTTCTAATGATAAACTAGTTACATTGCTGAAATGTGTTGAAAAGTTACAAAATCAAAGAAATATTTTTCTAGTGATAAATTAGATACATTTATGAAATGTGTTGAAAAGTTTGAACAAGAAAATAAAAAAAAAAATTTCTAATGATAAACTATATACATTTATGAAATGTGTTGAAATGTGTTAAAAATGTTTCTAATGATAAACTAGATACATTTATGAAATGTGTTGAAAAGTTTGAAATTAAAAAAAAACCATATTTCTAATGATAAACTGATACATTTATGAAATGAATTGAAAAGTTTGGAAAAGAAAATCAAAAAATATATTTCTAGTGATAAACTAGATACATTTATGAAATGTGTTGACAAGTTTGAAAAATAAAATGAAAAGATATATTTCTAGTGATAATCTACCGGTAGATACATTTATGAGATGTGTTGAAAAGATTGAAATAGAAAATTAAAAAAAAGTATTTCTAATGATAAACTATATACATTTATGAAATGTGTTGAAATGTGTTTAAAATGTTTCTAATGATAAACTATATACATTCATGAAATATGTTGAAACGTTTGAAGAAGAAATTTAAAAAAAAATATATTTCTAATGATAAACTGATACATTTATGAAATGTGTTGAAAAGTTTGGAAAAGAAAATCAAAAAATATATTTCTAGTGATAAACTAGATACATTTATGAGATGTGTTGAAAAGTTTGAAATTTAAAAAAAACATATTTCTAATGATAAACTAGATACATTTATGAAATGTGTTGAAAAGTTTGGAAAAGAAAATCAAAAAATATATTTCTAGTGATAAACTAGATACATTTATGAAATGTGTTGAAAAGTTTGAAAAAGAAAATCAAAAAATATATTTCTGATAAAATACCCGTAGATACATTTATGAGATGTGTTGAAAAGTTTGAAAAATAAAATGAAAAGATATATTTCTAGTGATAATCTACCGGTAGATACATTTATGAGATGTGTTGAAAAGTTTGAAAAAGAATATAAAAAAATATATTTCTAATGATAAACTACCGGTAGATACATTTATGAGATCTGTTGAAAAGTTTGAAAAAGAAAATAAAAAAATATATTTCTAATGATAAACTAGATACATTGCTGAAATGTGTTGAAAAGTTTCAAAATCACAGAAATATTTTTCTAATGATAAATTAGATACATTTATGAAATGTGTTGAAAAGTTTGAACAAGAAAATAAAAAAAAAATATTTCTAATGATAAACTATATACATTTATGAAATGTGTTGAAATGTGTTAAAAATATTTCTAATGATAAACTAGATACATTTATGAAATGTGTTGAAAAGTTTGAAATTAAAAAAAAAAAATATTTCTAATGATAAACTGATACATTTATGAAATGTGTTGAAAAGTTTGAAATTTAAAAAAAACATATTTCTAATGATAAACTAGATACATTTATGAAATGAATTGAAAAGTTTGGAAAAGAAAATCAAAAAATATATTTCTAGTGATAAACTAGATACATTTATGTAACGTATTGAAAAGTTTGGAAAAGAAAATCAAAAAATATATTTCAAGTGATAAACTAGATACATTTATGAAATGTGTTGAAAAGTTTGAAAAATAAAATAAAAAATATATTTTAAATGATAAACTAGATACATTTATGAAATGTGTTGAAAAATTTCAAAAAGAAAATGAAAAGATATATTTCTAGTGATAATCTACCGGTAGATACAATTATGAGATGTGTTGAAAAGTTTGAAAAAGAAAATCAAAAAATATATTTCTAATAATAAACTAATGTTAGGTACATTTATGAGATGTGTTGAAAGTTTGGAAAAGAAAATCAAAAAATATATTTCTAGTGATAAATTAGATACATTTATGAAATGTGTTTAACCTTTACGACTCTGCGGTCGCAATAATGCGCCTATGAGAACAGCTCCATTGTGCCTGCAGGTGCAATCCCGCTACATAGGATATCGCCCGATTCCCGAGTACGGAACTTCACAAAGTAATGATCCCGTGACGTATAAAACACGCCAAACGACGCTAGGAATACGTCGCAGTTTAAAGGTCACGTTACTTTACTCATTACGACCGCAAGAAGAGAGAAAACCAGCTGGTTTTGTCAGCGAATTTCTGGAACGACGTTGGCCATTTTTTAGCCATATTTTACTATCAAATTGAGTACCGCGTGGCATGGCTAAGTGATCGTGAATACATGTTTTAATTGTTGTTTTTTGTGTTTAGTATGTTGTTATTTGATAAGAATGTTTGTGTAGTCATTCAAAAACACAAAAATAATATGTATCAGGGGTGCCACGTGTGTGCTTAGACAATAATTACGCTGCATGTCGGGCTAGACCTAGTGTTTACCGGACGGACGTTATATGCGATTTCTTCACGTTTTATTATTTTTTTAGTTCATCTTATACTAGTTTTGATATAAAACAATATATATACAATAAGTATTATTATTTATGAGGATTTTATCAATGATTCCACACATTGCTCAAGTATTAAGGTCGTCAAGAAGTTACATGTGCGATTTGAAAATTGCGTTTTGCGATTTCCCCCCCGAATTTTCAACTTCACAACTTACTCACAACTGTCATATCATACATACAACAACAACAAAAACATGACTATATTCACTATTCACTCCTTTATTTAAATATGCAAAAATTATTTTGATATCTTTTAAAATAAATAAGTTATCACGTTTTCAAAACACCCACCATCAATAACGAAAAATTTTCCAAAAAAGAATTCAGGCCCAAGGGGATGTTTCGTAATTTTTAATTCAGAGCCCTAGAGGTTAAAATTGTGAAATTTAAAAATAATATATTTCTAGTGATAAACTAGATACATTTATGAAATATGTTGAAAAGTTTGAACAAGAAAATAAAAAAAATATATTTCTAATGATAAACTATATATATTTATGAAATGTGTTGAAAGTTTGAAAAAGAAAATGAAAAGATATATTTCTAGTGATAATCTACCGGTAGATACATTTATGAGAGGTGTTGAAAAGTAAGAAAACGAAAATAAAAAAATATATTTCTAATGATAAACTACCGGTATATACATTTATGAGATGTGTTGAAAAGTTTGAAAAAGAAAATAAAAAATATATTTCTAATGATAAAATAGATACATTGCTGTAATGTGTTGAAAAGATTCAAAATCAAAGAAATATTGTTCTAATGATAAATTAGATACATTTATGAAATGTGTTGAAAAGTTTGAACAAGAAAATAAAAAAAATATATTTCTAATGATAAACTATATACATTTATGAAATGTGTTGAAAGTTTGAAATAGAAAATGAAAAGATATATTTCTAATGATAAACTACCGATAGATACACTTATGAGAGGTGTTGAAAAGTTTGAAATAGAAAATAAAAAAATATATTTCTATTGATAAACTATATACACTTATGAAATGTGTTGAAAAGTTTGAAAATTAAAAAAAAATATTTCTAATGATAAACTAGATACATTTATGTAACGTATTGAAAAGTTTGGAAAAGAAAATCAAAAAATATATTTCAAGTGATAAACTAGATACATTTATGAAATGTGTTGAAAAGTTTGAAAAAGAAAATAAAAAATATATTTTAAATGATAAACTAGATACATTTATGAAATGTGTTGAAAAATTTCAAAAAGAAAATGAAAAGATATATTTCTAGTGATAATCTACCGGTAGATACAATTATGAGATGTGTTGAAAAGTTTGAAAAAGAAAATCAAAAAATATATTTCTAATAATAAACTAATGGTAGGTACATTTATGAGATGTGTTGAAAGTTTGGAAAAGAAAATCAAAAAATATATTTCTAGTGATAAATTAGATACATTTATGAAATGTGTTTAACCTTTACGACTCTGCGGTCGCAATAATGCGCCTATGAGAACAGCTCCATTGTGCCTGCAGGTGCAATCCCGCTACATAGGATATCGCCCGATTCCCGAGTACGGAACTTCACAAAGTAATGATCCCGTGACGTATAAAACACGCCAAACGACGCTAGGAATACGTCGCAGTTTAAAGGTCACGTTACTTTACTCATTACGACCGCAAGAAGAGAGAAAACCAGCTGGTTTTGTCAGCAAATTTCTGGAACGACGTTGGCCATTTTTTAGCCATATTTTACTATCAAATTGAGTACCGCGTGGCATGGCTAAGTGATCGTGAATACATGTTTTAATTGTTGTTTTTTGTGTTTAGTATGTTGTTATTTGATAAGAATGTTTGTGTAGTCATTCAAAAACACAAAAATAATATGTATCAGGGGTGCCACGTGTGTGCTTAGACAATAATTACGCTGCATGTCGGGCTAGACCTAGTGTTTACCGGACGGACGTTATATGCGATTTCTTCACGTTTTATTATTTTTTTAGTTCATCTTATACTAGCTTTGATATAAAACAATATATATACAATAAGTATTATTATTTATGAGGATTTTATCAATGATTCCACACATTGCTCAAGTATTAAGGTCGTCAAGAAGTTACATGTGCAATATGAAACTTGCGTTTTTCTATTTCCCCCCCCGAATTTTCAACTTCACAACTTGCTCACAACTGTCATATCATACATACAACAACAACAAAAACATGACTATATTCACTATTCACTCCTTTATTTAAATATGCAAAAATTATTTTGATATCTTTTAAAATAAAAAAGTTATCACGTTTTCAAAACACCCACCATCAATAACGAAAAATTTTCCAAAAAAGAATTCAGGCCCAAGGGGATGTTTCGTAATTTTTAATTCAGAGCCCTAGAGGTTAAAATTGTGAAATTTAAAAAAAATATATTTCTAGTGATAAACTAGATACATTTATGAATTATGTTGAAAAGTTTGAATAAGAAAATTGAAAAAAAATATTTCTAATGATAAAATATATACATTTATGAAATGTGTTGAAAAGTTTGAAAAAGAAAATGAAAAGATATATTTCTAGTGATAATCTGCCTGTAGATACAATTATGAGATGTGTTGAAAATTTTGAAAAAGAAAATCAAAAAATATGTTTCTAATAATAAACTAATGGTAGGTACATTTATGAAAAGTGTTGAAAAGTTTCAAATTAAAAAAAAATATATTTCTAATGATAAACTAGATACATTTATGAAAAGTTTGAAAAATAAAATAAAAAATATATTTCTAGTGATAAACTAGATACATTTATGAAATATGTTGAAAAGTTTGAACAAGAAAATAAAAAAAATATATTTCTAATGATAAACTATATATATTTATGAAATGTGTTGAAAGTTTGAAAAAGAAAATGAAAAGATATATTTCTAGTGATAATCTACCGGTAGATACATTTATGAGAGGTGTTGAAAAGTAAGAAAACGAAAATAAAAAAATATATTTCTAATGATAAACTACCGGTATATACATTTATGAGATGTGTTGAAAAGTTTGAAAAAGAAAATAAAAAATATATTTCTAATGATAAAATAGATACATTGCTGTAATGTGTTGAAAAGATTCAAAATCAAAGAAATATTGTTCTAATGATAAATTAGATACATTTATGAAATGTGTTGAAAAGTTTGAAAAAAATAAAAAATATATTTTAAATGATAAACTAGATACATTTATGAAATGTGTTGAAAAATTTCAAAAAGAAAATGAAAAGATATATTTCTAGTGATAATCTACCGGTAGATACAATTATGAGATGTGTTGAAAAGTTTGAAAAAGAAAATCAAAAAATATATTTCTAATAATAAACTAATGGTAGGTACATTTATGAGATGTGTTGAAAGTTTGGAAAAGAAAATCAAAAAATATATTTCTAGTGATAAATTAGATACATTTATGAAATGTGTTTAACCTTTATGACTCTGCGGTCGCAATAATGCGCCTATGAGAACAGCTCCATTGTGCCTGCAGGTGCAATCCCGCTACATAGGATATCGCCCGATTCCCGAGTACGGAACTTCACAAAGTAATGATCCCGTGACGTATAAAACACGCCAAACGACGCTAGGAATACGTCGCAGTTTAAAGGTCACGTTACTTTACTCATTACGACCGCAAGAAGAGAGAAAACCAGCTGGTTTTGTCAGCAAATTTCTGGAACGACGTTGGCCATTTTTTAGCCATATTTTACTATCAAATTGAGTACCGCGTGGCATGGCTAAGTGATCGTGAATACATGTTTTAATTGTTGTTTTTTGTGTTTAGTATGTTGTTATTTGATAAGAATGTTTGTGTAGTCATTCAAAAACACAAAAATAATATGTATCAGGGGTGCCACGTGTGTGCTTAGACAATAATTACGCTGCATGTCGGGCTAGACCTAGTGTTTACCGGACGGACGTTATATGCGATTTCTTCACGTTTTATTATTTTTTTAGTTCATCTTATACTAGCTTTGATATAAAACAATATATATACAATAAGTATTATTATTTATGAGGATTTTATCAATGATTCCACACATTGCTCAAGTATTAAGGTCGTCAAGAAGTTACATGTGCAATTTGAAACTTGCGTTTTTCTATTTCCCCCCCGAATTTTCAACTTCACAACTTGCTCACAACTGTCATATCATACATACAACAACAACAAAAACATGACTATATTCACTATTCACTCCTTTATTTAAATATGCAAAAATTATTTTGATATCTTTTAAAATAAAAAAGTTATCACGTTTTCAAAACACCCACCATCAATAACGAAAAATTTTCCAAAAAAGAATTCAGGCCCAAGGGGATGTTTCGTAATTTTTAATTCAGAGCCCTAGAGGTTAAAATTGTGAAATTTAAAAAAAATATATTTCTAGTGATAAACTAGATACATTTATGAATTATGTTGAAAAGTTTGAATAAGAAAATTGAAAAAAAATATTTCTAATGATAAAATATATACATTTATGAAATGTGTTGAAAAGTTTGAAAAAGAAAATGAAAAGATATATTTCTAGTGATAATCTGCCGGTAGATACAATTATGAGATGTGTTGAAAATTTTGAAAAAGAAAATCAAAAAATATATTTCTAATAATAAACTAATGGTAGGTACATTTATGAAAAGTGTTGAAAAGTTTCAAAATAAAAAAAAATATATTTCTAATGATAAACTAGATACATTTATGAAAAGTTTGAAAAATAAAATAAAAAATATATTTCTAGTGATAAACTAGATACATTTATGAAATATGTTGAAAAGTTTGAACAAGAAAATAAAAAAAATATATTTCTAAAGATAAACTATATATATTTATGAAATGTGTTGAAAGTTTGAAATAGAAAATGAAAAGATATATTTCTAATGATAAACTACCGGTAGATACACTTATGAGAGGTGTTGAAAAGTTTGAAATAGAAAATAAAAAAATATATTTCTATTGATAAACTATATACACTTATGAAATGTGTTGAAAAGTTTGAAAATTAAAAAAAAATATTTCTAATGATAAACTAGATACATTTATGTAACGTATTGAAAAGTTTGGAAAAGAAAATCAAAAAATATATTTCAAGTGATAAACTAGATACATTTATGAAATGTGTTGAAAAGTTTGAAAAATAAAATAAAAAATATATTTTAAATGATAAACTAGATACATTTATGAAATGTGTTGAAAAATTTCAAAAAGAAAATGAAAAGATATATTTCTAGTGATAATCTACCGGTAGATACAATTATGAGATGTGTTGAAAAGTTTGAAAAAGAAAATCAAAAAATATATTTCTAATAATAAACTAATGGTAGGTACATTTATGAGATGTGTTGAAAGTTTGGAAAAGAAAATCAAAAAATATATTTCTAGTGATAAATTAGATACATTTATGAAATGTGTTTAACCTTTACGACTCTGCGGTCGCAATAATGCGCCTATGAGAACAGCTCCATTGTGCCTGCAGGTGCAATCCCGCTACATAGGATATCGCCCGATTCCCGAGTACGGAACTTCACAAAGTAATGATCCCATGACGTATAAAACACGCCAAACGACGCTAGGAATACGTCGCAGTTTAAAGGTCACGTTACTTTACTCATTACGACTGCAAGAAGAGAGAAAACCAGCTGGTTTTGTCAGCGAATTTCTGGAACGACGTTGGCCATTTTTTAGCCATATTTTACTATCAAATTGAGTACCGCTTGGCATGGCTAAGTGATCGTGAATACATGTTTTAATTGTTGTTTTTTGTGTTTAGTATGTTGTTATTTGATAAGAATGTTTGTGTAGTCATTCAAAAACACAAAAATAATATGTATCAGGGGTGCCACGTTTATGCTTAGACAATAATTACGCTGCATGTCGGGCTAGACCTAGTGTTTACCGGACGGACGTTATATGCGATTTCTTCACGTTTTATTATTTTTTTAGTTCATCTTATACTAGTTTTGATATAAAACAATATATATACAATAAGTATTATTATTTATGAGGATTTTATCAATGATTCCACACATTGCTCAAGTATTAAGGTCGTCAAGAAGTTACATGTGCAATTTGAAACTTGCGTTTTTCGATTTCCCCCCCCCCCCCCGAATTTTCAACTTCACAACTTGCTCACAACTGTCATATCATACATACAACAACAACAAAAACATGACTATATTCACTATTCACTCCTTTATTTAAATATGCAAAAATTATTTTGATATCTTTTAAAATAAAAAAGTTATCACGTTTTCAAAACACCCACCATCAATAACGAAAACTTTTCCAAAAAAGAATTCAGGCCCAAGGGGATGTTTCGTAATTTTTAATTCAGAGCCCTAGAGGTTAAAATTGTGAAATTTGAAAAAAATATATTTCTAGTGATAAACTAGATACATTTATGAATTATGTTGAAAAGTTTGAATAAGAAAATTGAAAAAAAATATTTCTAATGATAAAATATATACATTTATGAAATGTGTTGAAAGTTTGAAAAAGAAAATGAAAAGATATATTTCTAGTGATAATCTACCGGTAGATGCATTTATGAGAGGTGTTGAAAAGTAAGAAAACGAAAATAAAAAAATATATTTCTAATGATAAACTACCGGTATATACATTTATGAGATGTGTTGAAAAGTTTGAAAAAGAAAATAAAAAATATATTTCTAGTGATAAACTAGATACATTTATGAAATATGTTGAAAAGTTTGAACACGAAAATAAAAAAAATATATTTCTAATGATAAACTATATATATTTATGAAATGTGTTGAAAGTTTGAAAAAGAAAATGAAAAGATATATTTCTAGTGATAATCTACCGGTAGATACATTTATGAGATGTGTTGAAAAGATTGAAAAAGAAAATTAAAAAATATATTTCTAATGATAAACTAGATACATTGCTGAAATGTGTTGAAAAGATTCAAAATCAAAGAAATATTTTTCTAATGATAAATTAGATACATTTATGACATCTGTTGACGAGTTTGAAAAATAAAATCAAAAGATATATTTCTAGTGATAATCTACCGGTAGATACATTTATGAGATGTGTTGAAAATAATGAAAAAGAAAAATAAAAAATATTTTTCTAATGATAAACTACCGGTAGATACATTTATGAGATGTGTTGAAAAGTTTGAAAAAGAAAATAAAAAAATATATTTCTAATGATAAACTACCGGTAGATACATTTATGAGATGTGTTGAAAAGTTTGAAAAAGAAAATAAAAAAATATATTTCTAATGATAAATTACCTGTATATACATTTATGAGATGTGTTGAAAAGTTTGAAAAAGAAAATAAAAAATATATTTCTAATGATAAACTACCGGTAGATACATTTATGAGATGTGTTGAAAAGTTTGAAAAAGAAAATAAAAAATATATTTCTAATGATAAACTACCGGTAGATACATTTATGAGATGTGTTGAAAAGTTTGAATATCAAAAAAATATATTTCTAGTGATAATCTACTGGTACATACATTTATGAGATGTGTTGAAAAGTTTGAAAAAGAAAATTAAAAAAAAAAATTTCTAATGATAAACTATATACATTTATGAAATCTGTTGACAAGTTTGAAAAATAAAATGAAAAGATATATTTCTAGTGATAATCTACCGGTAGATACATTTATGAGATGTGTTGAAAAGATTGAAAAAGAAAATAAAAAAATATATTTCGAATGATAAACTACCGGTAGATACATTTATGAGATGTGTTGAAAAGTTTGAAAAAGAAAATAAAAAATATATTTCTAATGATAAACTACCGGTACATACATTTATGAGATGTGTTGAAAAGTTTGAATATCAAAAAAATATATTTCTAATGATAAAAACTATATACATTTATGAAATGTGTTGAAAAATTTCAAAAATAAAATGAAAAGATATATTTCTAGTGATAATCTACCGGTAGACACATTTATGAGATGTGTTGAAAAGTTTGAAAAAGAAAATTTAAAAATATATTTCTAATGATAAACTCGATACATTGCTGAAATGTGTTGAAAAGTTTCAAAATCAAAGAAATATTTTTCTAATGATAACTTAGAGACATTTATGAAATGTGTTGAAAAGTTTGGACAAGAAAATAAAAAAAAGATATTTCTAATGATAAACTACCGGTACATACATTTATGAGATGTGTTGAAAAGTGTGAAAAAGAAAATAAAAAAATATATTTCTAATGATAAACTACCGGTAGATACATTTATGAGAGGTGTTGAAAAGTTTGAAAAAGAAAATAAAAAAATATATTTCTAGTGATAATCTACTGGTAGATACATTTATGAGATGTGTTGAAAAGATTGAAAAAGAAAATAAAAAAATATATTTCTAATGATAAACTACCGGTACATACATTTATGAGATGTGTTGAAAAGTTTGAAAAAGAAAATAAAAAAATATATTTCTAATGATAAACTACCAGTAGATACATTTATGAGAGGTGTTGAAAAGTTTGAAAAAGAAAATAAAAAAATATATTTCTAATGATAAACTACCGGTATATACATTTATGAGATGTGTTGAAAAGTTTGAAAAAGAAAATAAAAAAATATATTTCTAATGATAAACTAGATACATTGCTGAAATGTGTTGAAAAGTTTCAAAATCAAAGAAATAGTTTTCTAATGATACATTTATGAAATGTGTTGAAAAGTTTGAACAAGAAAATTTAAAAAAAATATTTTTAATGATAAACTATATACATTTATGAAATGTGTTGACAAGTTTGAAAAAGAAAATGAAAAGATATATTTCTAGTGATAATCTACCGGTAGACACATTTATGAGATGTGTTGAAAAGTTTGAAAAAGAAAATAAAAAAATATATTTCTAATGATAAACTAGATACATTTATGAAATGTGTTGAAAAGTTTGAACAAGAAAATAAAAAAAAAATATTTCGAATGATAAACTATATACATTTATGAAATGTGTTGACAAGTTTGAAAAATAAAATGAAAAGATATATTTCTAATGATAAACTACCGGTAGATACATTTATGAGATGTGTTGAATAGTTTCAAAAAGAAAATAAAAAAATATATTTCTAATGATAAACTAGATACATTGCTGAAATGTGTTGATAAGTTTCAAAATCAAAGAAATATTTTTCTAATGATAAATTAGATACATTTATGAAATGTGTTGAAAAGTTTGAACAAGAAAATAAAAAACAAATATTTCTAATGATAAACTACTGGTACATACATTTATGAGATGTGTTGAAAAGTGTGAAAAAGAAAATAAAAAAATATATTTCTAATGATAAACTACCGGTAGATACATTTATGAGAGGTGTTGAAAAGTTTGAAAAAGAAAATAAAAAAATATATTTCTAGTGATAATCTACTGGTAGATACATTTATGAGATGTGTTGAAAAGTTTGAATATCAAAAAAATATATTTCTAATGATAAAAACTATATACATTTATGAAATGTGTTGAAAAATTTCAAAAATAAAATGAAAAGATATATTTCTAGTGATAATCTACTGGTAGATACATTTATGAGATGTGTTGAAAAGATTGAAAAAGAAAATAAAAAAATATATTTCTAATGATAAACTACCGGTAGATACATTTATGAGATGTGTTGAAAAGATTGAAAAAGAAAATAAAAAAAATATTTCTAATGATAAACTACCGGTATATACATTTATGAGATGTGTTGAAAAGTTTGAAAAAGAAAATAAAAAAATATATTTCTAATGATAAACTAGATACATTGCTGAAATGTGTTGAAAAATTTCAAAAAGAAAATGAAAAGATATATTTCTAGTGATAAACTAGATACATTGCTGAAATGTGTTGAAAAGATTCAAAATCAAAGAAATATTTTTCTATTGATAAATTAGATACATTTATGAAATGTGTTGAAAAGTTTGAACAAGAAAATAAAAAAAAAAAATTTCTAATGATAAACTATATACATTTATGAAATGTGTTGACAAGTTTAAAGAAGAAAATAAAAAAATATATTTCTAATGATAAACTACCGGTATATACATTTATGAGATGTGTTGAAAAGTTTGAAAAAGAAAATAAAATATATATTTCTAATGATAAACTAGATACATTGCTGAAATGTGTTGATAAATTTCAAAATCAAAGAAATATTTTTCTAATGATAAATTAGATACATTTATGAAATGTGATGAAAAGTTTGAACAAAAAAATTAAAAAAAATTATTTCTAATGATAAACTACCGGTACATACATTTATGAGAGGTGTTGAAAAGTAAGAAAACGAAAATAAAAAAATATATTTCTAATGATAAACTACCGGTATATACATTTATGAGATGTGTTGAAAAGTTTGAAAAAGAAAATAAAAAATATATTTCTAGTGATAAACTAGATACATTTATGAAATATGTTGAAAAGTTTGAACAAGAAAATAAAAAAAAAACATTTCTAATGATAAACTATATACATTTATGAAATGTGTTGACAAGTTTAAAAAATAAAATGAAAAGATATATTTCTAGTGATAATCTACCGGTAGATACATTTATGAGATGTGTTGAAAAGATTGAAAAAGAAAATTAAAAAATATATTTCTAATGATAAACTAGATACATTGCTGAAATGTGTTGAAAAGATTCAAAATCAAAGAAATATTTTTCTAATGATAAATTAGATACATTTATGACATCTGTTGACGAGTTTGAAAAATAAAATGAAAAGATATATTTCTAGTGATAATCTACCGGTAGATACATTTATGAGATGTGTTGAAAAGAATGAAAAAGAAAAATAAAAAATATTTTTCTAATGATAAACTACCGGTAGATACATTTATGAGATGTGTTGAAAAGTTTGAAAAAGAAAATAAAAAAATATATTTCTAATGATAAACTACCGGTAGATACATTTATGAGATGTGTTGAAAAGTTTGAAAAAGAAAATAAAAAAATATATTTCTAATGATAAATTACCTGTATATACATTTATGAGATGTGTTGAAAAGTTTTAAAAAGAAAATAAAAAATATATTTCTAATGATAAACTACCGGTAGATACATTTATGAGATGTGTTGAAAAGTTTGAATATAAAAAAAATATATTTCTAATGATAAAAACTATATACATTTATGAAATGTGTTGAAAAATTTCAAAAATAAAATGAAAAGATATATTTCTCTTGATAATCTACCGGTAGACACATTTATGAGATGTGTTGAAAAGTTTGAAAAAGAAAATAAAAAAATATATTTCTAATGATAAACTAGATACATTGCTGAAATGTGTTGAAAAGTTTTAAAATCAAAGAAATATTTTTCTAATGATAACTTAGAGACATTTATGAAATGTGTTGAAAAGTTTGAACAAGAAAATTTTAAAAAAATATTTCTAATGATAAACTATATACATTTATGAAATGTGTTGACAAGTTTGAAAAATAAAATGAAAAGATATATTTGTAGTGATAATCTACCGGTAGATACATTTATGAGATGTGTTGAAAAGTTTGAAAAAGAAAATAAAAAATATATTTCTAATGATAAACTACCGGTAGTTACATTTATGAGATGTGTTGAAAAGTTTGAAAAAGAAAATAAAAAATATATTTCTAATGATAAACTACCGGTAGATACATTTATGAGATGTGTTGAAAAGTTTGAAAAAGAAAATAAAATATATATTTCTAATGATAAACTAGATACATTGCTGAAATGTGTTGATAAATTTCAAAATCAAAGAAATATTTTTCTAATGATAAATTAGATACATTTATGAAATGTGATGAAAAGTTTGAACAAAAAAATTAAAAAAAATTATTTCTAATGATAAACTACCGGTACATACATTTATGAGAGGTGTTGAAAAGTAAGAAAACGAAAATAAAAAAATATATTTCTAATGATAAACTACCGGTATATACATTTATGAGATGTGTTGAAAAGTTTGAAAAAGAAAATAAAAAATATATTTCTAGTGATAAACTAGATACATTTATGAAATATGTTGAAAAGTTTGAACAAGAAAATAAAAAAAAAACATTTCTAATGATAAACTATATACATTTATGAAATGTGTTGACAAGTTTAAAAAATAAAATGAAAAGATATATTTCTAGTGATAATCTACCGGTAGATACATTTATGAGATGTGTTGAAAAGATTGAAAAAGAAAATTAAAAAATATATTTCTAATGATAAACTAGATACATTGCTGAAATGTGTTGAAAAGATTCAAAATCAAAGAAATATTTTTCTAATGATAAATTAGATACATTTATGACATCTGTTGACGAGTTTGAAAAATAAAATGAAAAGATATATTTCTAGTGATAATCTACCGGTAGATACATTTATGAGATGTGTTGAAAAGAATGAAAAAGAAAAATAAAAAATATTTTTCTAATGATAAACTACCGGTAGATACATTTATGAGATGTGTTGAAAAGTTTGAAAAAGAAAATAAAAAAATATATTTCTAATGATAAACTACCGGTAGATACATTTATGAGATGTGTTGAAAAGTTTGAAAAAGAAAATAAAAAAATATATTTCTAATGATAAATTACCTGTATATACATTTATGAGATGTGTTGAAAAGTTTTAAAAAGAAAATAAAAAATATATTTCTAATGATAAACTACCGGTAGATACATTTATGAGATGTGTTGAAAAGTTTGAATATAAAAAAAATATATTTCTAATGATAAAAACTATATACATTTATGAAATGTGTTGAAAAATTTCAAAAATAAAATGAAAAGATATATTTCTCTTGATAATCTACCGGTAGACACATTTATGAGATGTGTTGAAAAGTTTGAAAAAGAAAATAAAAAAATATATTTCTAATGATAAACTAGATACATTGCTGAAATGTGTTGAAAAGTTTTAAAATCAAAGAAATATTTTTCTAATGATAACTTAGAGACATTTATGAAATGTGTTGAAAAGTTTGAACAAGAAAATTTTAAAAAAATATTTCTAATGATAAACTATATACATTTATGAAATGTGTTGACAAGTTTGAAAAATAAAATGAAAAGATATATTTGTAGTGATAATCTACCGGTAGATACATTTATGAGATGTGTTGAAAAGTTTGAAAAAGAAAATAAAAAATATATTTCTAATGATAAACTACCGGTAGTTACATTTATGAGATGTGTTGAAAAGTTTGAAAAAGAAAATAAAAAATATATTTCTAATGATAAACTACCGGTAGATACATTTATGAGATGTGTTGAAAAGTTTGAATATCAAAAAAATATATTTCTAATGATAAAAACTATATACATTTATGAAATGTGTTGAAAAATTTCAAAAATAAAATGAAAAGATATATTTCTAGTGATAATCTACCGGTAGATACATTTATGAAAGGTGTTGAAAAGTTTGAAAAAGAATATTAAAAAATATATTTCTAGTGATAATCTACTGGTACATACATTTATGAGATGTGTTGAAAAGTTTGAAAAAGAAAATTAAAAAAAAAAATTTCTAATGATAAACTATATACATTTATGAAATCTGTTGACAAGTTTGAAAAATAAAATGAAAAGATATATTTCTAGTGATAATCTACCGGTAGATACATTTATGAGATGTGTTGAAAAGATTGAAAAAGAAAATAAAAAAATATATTTCGAATGATAAACTACCGGTAGATACATTTATGAGATGTGTTGAAAAGTTTGAAAAAGAAAATAAAAAAATATATTTCTAATGATAAACTACCGGTATATACATTTATGAGATGTGTTGAAAAGTTTGAAAAAGAAAATAAAAAATATATTTCTAATGATAAACTACCGGTACATACATTTATGAGATGTGTTGAAAAGTTTGAATATCAAAAAAATATATTTCTAATGATAAAAACTATATACATTTATGAAATGTGTTGAAAAATTTCAAAAATAAAATGAAAAGATATATTTCTAGTGATAATCTACCGGTAGACACATTTATGAGATGTGTTGAAAAGTTTGAAAAAGAAAATTTAAAAATATATTTCTAATGATAAACTAGATACATTGCTGAAATGTGTTGAAAAGTTTCAAAATCAAAGAAATATTTTTCTAATGATAACTTAGAGACATTTATGAAATGTGTTGAAAAGTTTGGACAAGAAAATAAAAAAAAGATATTTCTAATGATAAACTACCGGTAGATACATTTATGAGAGGTGTTGAAAAGTTTGAAAAAGAAAATAAAAAAATATATTTCTAGTGATAATCTACTGGTAGATACATTTATGAGATGTGTTGAAAAGATTGAAAAAGAAAATAAAAAAATATATTTCTAATGATAAACTACCGGTACATACATTTATGAGATGTGTTGAAAAGTGTGAAAAAGAAAATAAAAAAATATATTTCTAATGATAAACTACCGGTAGATACATTTATGAGAGGTGTTGCAAAGTTTGAAAAAGAAAATAAAAAAATATATTTCTAGTGATAATCTACTGGTAGATACATTTATGAGATGTGTTGAAAAGATTGAAAAAGAAAATAAAAAAATATATTTCTAATGATAAACTACCGGTACATACATTTATGAGATGTGTTGAAAAGTTTGAAAAAGAAAATAAAAAAATATATTTCTAATGATAAACTACCAGTAGATACATTTATGAGAGGTGTTGAAAAGTTTGAAAAAGAAAATAAAAAAATATATTTCTAATGATAAACTACCGGTATATACATTTATGAGATGTGTTGAAAAGTTTGAAAAAGAAAATAAAAAAATATATTTCTAATGATAAACTAGATACATTGCTGAAATGTGTTGAAAAGTTTCAAAATCAAAGAAATAGTTTTCTAATGATACATTTATGAAATGTGTTGAAAAGTTTGAACAAGAAAATTTAAAAAAAATATTTTTAATGATAAACTATATACATTTATGAAATGTGTTGACAAGTTTGAAAAAGAAAATGAAAAGATATATTTCTAGTGATAATCTACCGGTAGACACATTTATGAGATGTGTTGAAAAGTTTGAAAAAGAAAATAAAAAAATATATTTCTAATGATAAACTAGATACATTTATGAAATGTGTTGAAAAGTTTGAACAAGAAAATAAAAAAAAAATATTTCGAATGATAAACTATATACATTTATGAAATGTGTTGACAAGTTTGAAAAATAAAATGAAAAGATATATTTCTAATGATAAACTACCGGTAGATACATTTATGAGATGTGTTGAATAGTTTCAAAAAGAAAATAAAAAAATATATTTCTAATGATAAACTAGATACATTGCTGAAATGTGTTGATAAGTTTCAAAATCAAAGAAATATTTTTCTAATGATAAATTAGATACATTTATGAAATGTGTTGAAAAGTTTGAACAAGAAAATAAAAAACAAATATTTCTAATGATAAACTACTGGTACATACATTTATGAGATGTGTTGAAAAGTGTGAAAAAGAAAATAAAAAAATATATTTCTAATGATAAACTACCGGTAGATACATTTATGAGAGGTGTTGAAAAGTTTGAAAAAGAAAATAAAAAAATATATTTCTAGTGATAATCTACTGGTAGATACATTTATGAGATGTGTTGAAAAGTTTGAATATCAAAAAAATATATTTCTAATGATAAAAACTATATACATTTATGAAATGTGTTGAAAAATTTCAAAAATAAAATGAAAAGATATATTTCTAGTGATAATCTACTGGTAGATACATTTATGAGATGTGTTGAAAAGATTGAAAAAGAAAATAAAAAAATATATTTCTAATGATAAACTACCGGTAGATACATTTATGAGATGTGTTGAAAAGATTGAAAAAGAAAATAAAAAAAATATTTCTAATGATAAACTACCGGTATATACATTTATGAGATGTGTTGAAAAGTTTGAAAAAGAAAATAAAAAAATATATTTCTAATGATAAACTAGATACATTGCTGAAATGTGTTGAAAAATTTCAAAAAGAAAATGAAAAGATATATTTCTAGTGATAAACTAGATACATTGCTGAAATGTGTTGAAAAGATTCAAAATCAAAGAAATATTTTTCTATTGATAAATTAGATACATTTATGAAATGTGTTGAAAAGTTTGAACAAGAAAATAAAAAAAAAAAATTTCTAATGATAAACTATATACATTTATGAAATGTGTTGACAAGTTTAAAGAAGAAAATAAAAAAATATATTTCTAATGATAAACTACCGGTATATACATTTATGAGATGTGTTGAAAAGTTTGAAAAAGAAAATAAAATATATATTTCTAATGATAAACTAGATACATTGCTGAAATGTGATGAAAAGTTTGAACAAAAAAATTTAAAAAAATTATTTCTAATGATAAACTACCGGTACATACATTTATGAGAGGTGTTGAAAAGTAAGAATACGAAAATAAAAAAATATATTTCTAATGATAAACTACCGGTATATACATTTATGAGATGTGTTGAAAAGTTTGAAAAAGAAAATAAAAAATATATTTCTAGTGATAAACTAGATACATTTATGAAATATGTTGAAAAGTTTGAACAAGAAAATAAAAAAAAAACATTTCTAATGATAAACTATATACATTTATGAAATGTGTTGACAAGTTTAAAAAATAAAATGAAAAGATATATTTCTAGTGATAATCTACCGGTAGATACATTTATGAGATGTGTTGAAAAGATTGAAAAAGAAAATTAAAAAATATATTTCTAATGATAAACTAGATACATTGCTGAAATGTGTTGAAAAGATTCAAAATCAAAGAAATATTTTTCTAATGATAAATTAGATACATTTATGACATCTGTTGACGAGTTTGAAAAATAAAATGAAAAGATATATTTCTAGTGATAATCTACCGGTAGATACATTTATGAGATGTGTTGAAAAGAATGAAAAATAAAAATAAAAAATATTTTTCTAATGATAAACTACCGGTAGATACATTTATGAGATGTGTTGAAAAGTTTGAAAAAGAAAATAAAAAAATATATTTCTAATGATAAACTACCGGTAGATACATTTATGAGATGTGTTGAAAAGTTTGAAAAAGAAAATAAAAAAATATATTTCTAATGATAAATTACCTGTATATACATTTATGAGATGTGTTGAAAAGTTTTAAAAAGAAAATAAAAAATATATTTCTAATGATAAACTACCGGTAGATACATTTATGAGATGTGTTGAAAAGTTTGAATATAAAAAAAATATATTTCTAATGATAAAAACTATATACATTTATGAAATGTGTTGAAAAATTTCAAAAATAAAATGAAAAGATATATTTCTAGTGATAATCTACCGGTAGACACATTTATGAGATGTGTTGAAAAGTTTGAAAAAGAAAATAAAAAAATATATTTCTAATGATAAACTAGATACATTGCTGAAATGTGTTGAAAAGTTTTAAAATCAAAGAAATATTTTTCTAATGATAACTTAGAGACATTTATGAAATGTGTTGAAAAGTTTGAACAAGAAAATTTTTAAAAAATATTTCTAATGATAAACTATATACATTTATGAAATGTGTTGACAAGTTTGAAAAATAAAATGAAAAGATATATTTGTAGTGATAATCTACCGGTAGATACATTTATGAGATGTGTTGAAAAGTTTGAAAAAGAAAATAAAAAATATATTTCTAATGATAAACTACCGGTAGATACATTTATGAGATGTGTTGAAAAGTTTGAAAAAGAAAATAAAAAAATATATTTCTAATGATAAACTACCAGTAGATACATTTATGAGAGGTGTTGAAAAGTTTGAAAAAGAAAATAAAAAAATATATTTCTAATGATAAACTACCGGTATATACATTTATGAGATGTGTTGAAAAGTTTGAAAAAGAAAATAAAAAAATATATTTCTAATGATAAACTAGATACATTGCTGAAATGTGTTGAAAAGTTTCAAAATCAAAGAAATAGTTTTCTAATGATACATTTATGAAATGTGTTGAAAAGTTTGAACAAGAAAATTTTAAAAAAATATTTTTAATGATAAACTATATACATTTATGAAATGTGTTGACAAGTTTGAAAAAGAAAATGAAAAGATATATTTCTAGTGATAATCTACCGGTAGACACATTTATGAGATGTGTTGAAAAGTTTGAAAAAGAAAATAAAAAAATATATTTCTAATGATAAACTAGATACATTTATGAAATGTGTTGAAAAGTTTGAACAAGAAAATAAAAAAAAAATATTTCGAATGATAAACTATATACATTTATGAAATGTGTTGACAAGTTTGAAAAATAAAATGAAAAGATATATTTCTAATGATAAACTACCGGTAGATACATTTATGAGATGTGTTGAATAGTTTCAAAAAGAAAATAAAAAAATATATTTCTAATGATAAACTAGATACATTGCTGAAATGTGTTGATAAGTTTCAAAATCAAAGAAATATTTTTCTAATGATAAATTAGATACATTTATGAAATGTGTTGAAAAGTTTGAACAAGAAAATAAAAAACAAATATTTCTAATGATAAACTACTGGTACATACATTTATGAGATGTGTTGAAAAGTGTGAAAAAGAAAATAAAAAAATATATTTCTAATGATAAACTACCGGTAGATACATTTATGAGAGGTGTTGAAAAGTTTGAAAAAGAAAATAAAAAAATATATTTCTAGTGATAATCTACTGGTAGATACATTTATGAGATGTGTTGAAAAGTTTGAATATCAAAAAAATATATTTCTAATGATAAAAACTATATACATTTATGAAATGTGTTGAAAAATTTCAAAAATAAAATGAAAAGATATATTTCTAGTGATAATCTACTGGTAGATACATTTATGAGATGTGTTGAAAAGATTGAAAAAGAAAATAAAAAAATATATTTCTAATGATAAACTACCGGTAGATACATTTATGAGATGTGTTGAAAAGATTGAAAAAGAAAATAAAAAAAATATTTCTAATGATAAACTACCGGTATATACATTTATGAGATGTGTTGAAAAGTTTGAAAAAGAAAATAAAAAAATATATTTCTAATGATAAACTAGATACATTGCTGAAATGTGTTGAAAAATTTCAAAAAGAAAATGAAAAGATATATTTCTAGTGATAAACTAGATACATTGCTGAAATGTGTTGAAAAGATTCAAAATCAAAGAAATATTTTTCTATTGATAAATTAGATACATTTATGAAATGTGTTGAAAAGTTTGAACAAGAAAATAAAAAAAAAAAATTTCTAATGATAAACTATATACATTTATGAAATGTGTTGACAAGTTTAAAGAAGAAAATAAAAAAATATATTTCTAATGATAAACTACCGGTATATACATTTATGAGATGTGTTGAAAAGTTTGAAAAAGAAAATAAAATATATATTTCTAATGATAAACTAGATACATTGCTGAAATGTGTTGATAAATTTCAAAATCAAAGAAATATTTTTCTAATGATAAATTAGATACATTTATGAAATGTGATGAAAAGTTTGAACAGAAAAATTAAAAAAAATTATTTCTAATGATAAACTACCGGTACATACATTTATGAGATGTGTTGAAAAGTTTGAAAAAGAAAATAAAAAATATATTTCTAATGATAAACTACCGGTAGATACATTTATGAGATGTGTTGAAAAGTTTGAAAAAGAAAATAAAAAAATATATTTCTAATGATAAACTAGATACATTTCTGAAATGTGTTGAAAAGTTTGAACAACAAAATAAAAAAAAAACATTTCTAATGATAAACTATATACATTTATGAAATGTGTTGACAAGTTTAAAAAATAAAATGAAAAGATATATTTCTAGTGATAAACTACCGGTAGATACATTTATGAGATGTGTTTAAAAGATTGAAAACGAAAATAAAAAAATATATTTCTAATGATAAACTACCGGTATATACATTTATGAGATGTGTTGAAAAGTTTGAAAAAGAAAATAAAAAATATATTTCTAGTGATAAACTAGATACATTTATGAAATATGTTGAAAAGTTTGAACAAGAAAATAAAAAAAAAACATTTCTAATGATAAACTATATACATTTATGAAATGTGTTGACAAGTTTAAAAAATAAAATGAAAAGATATATTTCTAGTGATAATCTACCGGTAGATACATTTATGAGATGTGTTGAAAAGATTGAAAAAGAAAATTAAAAAATATATTTCTAATGATAAACTAGATACATTGCTGAAATGTGTTGAAAAGATTCAAAATCAAAGAAATATTTTTCTAATGATAAATTAGATACATTTATGACATCTGTTGACGAGTTTGAAAAATAAAATGAAAAGATATATTTCTAGTGATAATCTACCGGTAGATACATTTATGAGATGTGTTGAAAAGAATGAAAAATAAAAATAAAAAATATTTTTCTAATGATAAACTACCGGTAGATACATTTATGAGATGTGTTGAAAAGTTTGAAAAAGAAAATAAAAAAATATATTTCTAATGATAAACTACCGGTAGATACATTTATGAGATGTGTTGAAAAGTTTGAAAAAGAAAATAAAAAAATATATTTCTAATGATAATTTACCTGTATATACATTTATGAGATGTGTTGAAAAGTTTTAAAAAGAAAATAAAAAATATATTTCTAATGATAAACTACCGGTAGATACATTTATGAGATGTGTTGAAAAGTTTGAATATAAAAAAAATATATTTCTAATGATAAAAACTATATACATTTATGAAATGTGTTGAAAAATTTCAAAAATAAAATGAAAAGATATATTTCTAGTGATAATCTACCGGTAGACACATTTATGAGATGTGTTGAAAAGTTTGAAAAAGAAAATAAAAAAATATATTTCTAATGATAAACTAGATACATTGCTGAAATGTGTTGAAAAGTTTTAAAATCAAAGAAATATTTTTCTAATGATAACTTAGAGACATTTATGAAATGTGTTGAAAAGTTTGAACAAGAAAATTTTTAAAAAATATTTCTAATGATAAACTATATACATTTATGAAATGTGTTGACAAGTTTGAAAAATAAAATGAAAAGATATATTTGTAGTGATAATCTACCGGTAGATACATTTATGAGATGTGTTGAAAGTTTGAAAAAGAAAATAAAAAATATATTTCTAATGATAAACTACCGGTAGATACATTTATGAGATGTGTTGAAAAGTTTGAAAAAGAAAATAAAAAAATATATTTCTAATGATAAACTACCAGTAGATACATTTATGAGAGGTGTTGAAAAGTTTGAAAAAGAAAATAAAAAAATATATTTCTAATGATAAACTACCGGTATATACATTTATGAGATGTGTTGAAAAGTTTGAAAAAGAAAATAAAAAAATATATTTCTAATGATAAACTAGATACATTGCTGAAATGTGTTGAAAAGTTTCAAAATCAAAGAAATAGTTTTCTAATGATACATTTATGAAATGTGTTGAAAAGTTTGAACAAGAAAATTTTAAAAAAATATTTTTAATGATAAACTATATACATTTATGAAATGTGTTGACAAGTTTGAAAAAGAAAATGAAAAGATATATTTCTAGTGATAATCTACCGGTAGACACATTTATGAGATGTGTTGAAAAGTTTGAAAAAGAAAATAAAAAAATATATTTCTAATGATAAACTAGATACATTTATGAAATGTGTTGAAAAGTTTGAACAAGAAAATAAAAAAAAAATATTTCGAATGATAAACTATATACATTTATGAAATGTGTTGACAAGTTTGAAAAATAAAATGAAAAGATATATTTCTAATGATAAACTACCGGTAGATACATTTATGAGATGTGTTGAATAGTTTCAAAAAGAAAATAAAAAAATATATTTCTAATGATAAACTAGATACATTGCTGAAATGTGTTGATAAGTTTCAAAATCAAAGAAATATTTTTCTAATGATAAATTAGATACATTTATGAAATGTGTTGAAAAGTTTGAACAAGAAAATAAAAAACAAATATTTCTAATGATAAACTACTGGTACATACATTTATGAGATGTGTTGAAAAGTGTGAAAAAGAAAATAAAAAAATATATTTCTAATGATAAACTACCGGTAGATACATTTATGAGAGGTGTTGAAAAGTTTGAAAAAGAAAATAAAAAAATATATTTCTAGTGATAATCTACTGGTAGATACATTTATGAGATGTGTTGAAAAGTTTGAATATCAAAAAAATATATTTCTAATGATAAAAACTATATACATTTATGAAATGTGTTGAAAAATTTCAAAAATAAAATGAAAAGATATATTTCTAGTGATAATCTACTGGTAGATACATTTATGAGATGTGTTGAAAAGATTGAAAAAGAAAATAAAAAAATATATTTCTAATGATAAACTACCGGTAGATACATTTATGAGATGTGTTGAAAAGATTGAAAAAGAAAATAAAAAAAATATTTCTAATGATAAACTACCGGTATATACATTTATGAGATGTGTTGAAAAGTTTGAAAAAGAAAATAAAAAAATATATTTCTAATGATAAACTAGATACATTGCTGAAATGTGTTGAAAAATTTCAAAAAGAAAATGAAAAGATATATTTCTAGTGATAAACTAGATACATTGCTGAAATGTGTTGAAAAGATTCAAAATCAAAGAAATATTTTTCTATTGATAAATTAGATACATTTATGAAATGTGTTGAAAAGTTTGAACAAGAAAATAAAAAAAATAAATTTCTAATGATAAACTATATACATTTATGAAATGTGTTGACAAGTTTAAAGAAGAAAATAAAAAAATATATTTCTAATGATAAACTACCGGTATATACATTTATGAGATGTGTTGAAAAGTTTGAAAAAGAAAATAAAATATATATTTCTAATGATAAACTAGATACATTGCTGAAATGTGTTGATAAATTTCAAAATCAAAGAAATATTTTTCTAATGATAAATTAGATACATTTATGAAATGTGATGAAAAGTTTGAACAAAAAAATTAAAAAAAATTATTTCTAATGATAAACTACCGGTACATACATTTATGAGATGTGTTGAAAAGTTTGAAAAAGAAAATAAAAAAATATATTTCTAATGATAAACTACCGGTAGATACATTTATGAGATGTGTTGAAAAGTTTGAAAAAGAAAATAAAAAAATATATTTCTAATGATAAACTAGATACATTTCTGAAATGTGTTGAAAAGTTTGAACAACAAAATAAAAAAAAAACATTTCTAATGATAAACTATATACATTTATGAAATGTGTTGACAAGTTTAAAAAATAAAATGAAAAGATATATTTCTAGTGATAAACTACCGGTAGATACATTTATGAGATGTGTTTAAAAGATTGAAAAAGAAAATAAAAAAATATATTTCTAATGATAAACTACCGGTATATACATTTATGAGATGTGTTGAAAAGTTTGAAAAAGAAAATAAAAGATATATTTCTAATGATAAACTAGATACATTGCTGAAATGTGTTGATAAATTTCAAAATCAAAGAAATATTTTTCTAATGATAAATTAGATACATTTATCAAATGTGATGAAAAGTTTGAAAAAGAAAATAAAAAAATATATTTCTAATGATAAATTACCTGTATATACATTTATGAGATGTGTTGAAAAGTTTTAAAAAGAAAATAAAAAATATATTTCTAATGATAAACTACCGGTAGATACATTTATGAGATGTGTTGAAAAGTTTGAATATAAAAAAAATATATTTCTAATGATAAAAACTATATACATTTATGAAATGTGTTGAAAAATTTCAAAAATAAAATGAAAAGATATATTTCTAGTGATAATCTACCGGTAGACACATTTATGAGATGTGTTGAAAAGTTTGAAAAAGAAAATAAAAAAATATATTTCTAATGATAAACTAGATACATTGCTGAAATGTGTTGAAAAGTTTTAAAATCAAAGAAATATTTTTCTAATGATAACTTAGAGACATTTATGAAATGTGTTGAAAAGTTTGAACAAGAAAATTTTTAAAAAATATTTCTAATGATAAACTATATACATTTATGAAATGTGTTGACAAGTTTGAAAAATAAAATGAAAAGATATATTTGTAGTGATAATCTACCGGTAGATACATTTATGAGATGTGTTGAAAAGTTTGAAAAAGAAAATAAAAAATATATTTCTAATGATAAACTACCGGTAGATACATTTATGAGATGTGTTGAAAAGTTTGAAAAAGAAAATAAAAAAATATATTTCTAATGATAAACTACCAGTAGATACATTTATGAGAGGTGTTGAAAAGTTTGAAAAAGAAAATAAAAAAATATATTTCTAATGATAAACTACCGGTATATACATTTATGAGATGTGTTGAAAAGTTTGAAAAAGAAAATAAAAAAATATATTTCTAATGATAAACTAGATACATTGCTGAAATGTGTTGAAAAGTTTCAAAATCAAAGAAATAGTTTTCTAATGATACATTTATGAAATGTGTTGAAAAGTTTGAACAAGAAAATTTAAAAAAAATATTTTTAATGATAAACTATATACATTTATGAAATGTGTTGACAAGTTTGAAAAAGAAAATGAAAAGATATATTTCTAGTGATAATCTACCGGTAGACACATTTATGAGATGTGTTGAAAAGTTTGAAAAAGAAAATAAAAAAATATATTTCTAATGATAAACTAGATACATTTATGAAATGTGTTGAAAAGTTTGAACAAGAAAATAAAAAAAAAATATTTCGAATGATAAACTATATACATTTATGAAATGTGTTGACAAGTTTGAAAAATAAAATGAAAAGATATATTTCTAATGATAAACTACCGGTAGATACATTTATGAGATGTGTTGAATAGTTTCAAAAAGAAAATAAAAAAATATATTTCTAATGATAAACTAGATACATTGCTGAAATGTGTTGATAAGTTTCAAAATCAAAGAAATATTTTTCTAATGATAAATTAGATACATTTATGAAATGTGTTGAAAAGTTTGAACAAGAAAATAAAAAACAAATATTTCTAATGATAAACTACTGGTACATACATTTATGAGATGTGTTGAAAAGTGTGAAAAAGAAAATAAAAAAATATATTTCTAATGATAAACTACCGGTAGATACATTTATGAGAGGTGTTGAAAAGTTTGAAAAAGAAAATAAAAAAATATATTTCTAGTGATAATCTACTGGTAGATACATTTATGAGATGTGTTGAAAAGTTTGAATATCAAAAAAATATATTTCTAATGATAAAAACTATATACATTTATGAAATGTGTTGAAAAATTTCAAAAATAAAATGAAAAGATATATTTCTAGTGATAATCTACTGGTAGATACATTTATGAGATGTGTTGAAAAGATTGAAAAAGAAAATAAAAAAATATATTTCTAATGATAAACTACCGGTAGATACATTTATGAGATGTGTTGAAAAGATTGAAAAAGAAAATAAAAAAAATATTTCTAATGATAAACTACCGGTATATACATTTATGAGATGTGTTGAAAAGTTTGAAAAAGAAAATAAAAAAATATATTTCTAGTGATAAACTAGATACATTGCTGAAATGTGTTGAAAAGATTCAAAATCAAAGAAATATTTTTCTATTGATAAATTAGATACATTTATGAAATGTGTTGAAAAGTTTGAACAAGAAAATAAAAAAAATAAATTTCTAATGATAAACTATATACATTTATGAAATGTGTTGACAAGTTTAAAGAAGAAAATAAAAAAATATATTTCTAATGATAAACTACCGGTATATACATTTATGAGATGTGTTGAAAAGTTTGAAAAAGAAAATAAAATATATATTTCTAATGATAAACTAGATACATTGCTGAAATGTGTTGATAAATTTCAAAATCAAAGAAATATTTTTCTAATGATAAATTAGATACATTTATGAAATGTGATGAAAAGTTTGAACAAAAAAATTAAAAAAAATTATTTCTAATGATAAACTACCGGTACATACATTTATGAGATGTGTTGAAAAGTTTGAAAAAGAAAATAAAAAAATATATTTCTAATGATAAACTACCGGTAGATACATTTATGAGATGTGTTGAAAAGTTTGAAAAAGAAAATAAAAAAATATATTTCTAATGATAAACTAGATACATTTCTGAAATGTGTTGAAAAGTTTGAACAACAAAATAAAAAAAAAACATTTCTAATGATAAACTATATACATTTATGAAATGTGTTGACAAGTTTAAAAAATAAAATGAAAAGATATATTTCTAGTGATAAACTACCGGTAGATACATTTATGAGATGTGTTTAAAAGATTGAAAAAGAAAATAAAAAAATATATTTCTAATGATAAACTACCGGTATATACATTTATGAGATGTGTTGAAAAGTTTGAAAAAGAAAATAAAAGATATATTTCTAATGATAAACTAGATACATTGCTGAAATGTGTTGATAAATTTCAAAATCAAAGAAATATTTTTCTAATGATAAATTAGATACATTTATCAAATGTGATGAAAAGTTTGAACAAGAAAATTAAAAAAAAATATTTCTAATGATAAACTACCGGTATATACATTTATGAGATGTGTTGAAAAGTTTGAAAAAGAAAATAAAAAAATATATTTCTAATGATAAACTAGATACATTGCTGAAATGTGTTGAAAAATTTCAAAAAGAAAATGAAAAGATATATTTCTAGTGATAAACTAGATACATTGCTGAAATGTGTTGAAAAGATTCAAAATCAAAGAAATATTTTTCTATTGATAAATTAGATACATTTATGAAATGTGTTGAAAAGTTTGAACAAGAAAATAAAAAAAATAAATTTCTAATGATAAACTATATACATTTATGAAATGTGTTGACAAGTTTAAAGAAGAAAATAAAAAAATATATTTCTAATGATAAACTACCGGTATATACATTTATGAGATGTGTTGAAAAGTTTGAAAAAGAAAATAAAATATATATTTCTAATGATAAACTAGATACATTGCTGAAATGTGTTGATAAATTTCAAAATCAAAGAAATATTTTTCTAATGATAAATTAGATACATTTATGAAATGTGATGAAAAGTTTGAACAAAAAAATTAAAAAAAATTATTTCTAATGATAAACTACCGGTACATACATTTATGAGATGTGTTGAAAAGTTTGAAAAAGAAAATAAAAAAATATATTTCTAATGATAAACTACCGGTAGATACATTTATGAGATGTGTTGAAAAGTTTGAAAAAGAAAATAAAAAAATATATTTCTAATGATAAACTAGATACATTTCTGAAATGTGTTGAAAAGTTTGAACAACAAAATAAAAAAAAAACATTTCTAATGATAAACTATATACATTTATGAAATGTGTTGACAAGTTTAAAAAATAAAATGAAAAGATATATTTCTAGTGATAAACTACCGGTAGATACATTTATGAGATGTGTTTAAAAGATTGAAAAAGAAAATAAAAAAATATATTTCTAATGATAAACTACCGGTATATACATTTATGAGATGTGTTGAAAAGTTTGAAAAAGAAAATAAAAGATATATTTCTAATGATAAACTAGATACATTGCTGAAATGTGTTGATAAATTTCAAAATCAAAGAAATATTTTTCTAATGATAAATTAGATACATTTATCAAATGTGATGAAAAGTTTGAACAAGAAAATAAAAAAAAAATATTTCTAATGATAAACTACCGGTATATACATTTATGAGATGTGTTGAAAAGTTTGAAAAAGAAAATAAAAAAATATATTTCTAATGATAAACTAGATACATTGCTGAAATGTGTTGAAAAATTTCAAAAAGAAAATGAAAAGATATATTTCTAGTGATAAACTAGATACATTGCTGAAATGTGTTGAAAAGATTCAAAATCAAAGAAATATTTTTCTATTGATAAATTAGATACATTTATGAAATGTGTTGAAAAGTTTGAACAAGAAAATAAAAAAAAAAAATTTCTAATGATAAACTATATACATTTATGAAATGTGTTGACAAGTTTAAAGAAGAAAATAAAAAAATATATTTCTAATGATAAACTACCGGTATATACATTTATGAGATGTGTTGAAAAGTTTGAAAAAGAAAATAAAATATATATTTCTAATGATAAACTAGATACATTGCTGAAATGTGTTGATAAATTTCAAAATCAAAGAAATATTTTTCTAATGATAAATTAGATACATTTATGAAATGTGATGAAAAGTTTGAACAAAAAAATAAAAAAAAGATATTTCTAATGATAAACTACCGGTACATACATTTATGAGATGTGTTGAAAAGTTTGAAAAAGAAAATAAAAAAATATATTTCTAGTGATAATCTACTGGTAGATACATTTATGAGATGTGTTGAAAAGTTTGAATATCAAAAAAATATATTTCTAATGATAAAAACTATATACATTTATGAAATGTGTTGAAAAATTTCAAAAATAAAATGAAAAGATATATTTCTAGTGATAATCTACTGGTAGATACATTTATGAGATGTGTTGAAAAGATTGAAAAAGAAAATAAAAAAATATATTTCTAATGATAAACTACCGGTAGATACATTTATGAGATGTGTTGAAAAGATTGAAAAAGAAAATAAAAAAAATATTTCTAATGATAAACTACCGGTATATACATTTATGAAATGTGTTGAAAAGATTGAAAAAGAAAATAAAAAAATATATTTCTTATGATAAACTAGATACATTGCTGAAATGTGTTGAAAAATTTCAAAAATAAAATGAAAAGATATATTTCTAGTGATAAACTAGATACATTGCTGAAATGTGTTGAAAAGATTCAAAATCAAAGAAATATTTTTCTAATGATAAATTAGATACATTTATGAAATGTGTTGAAAAGTTTGAACAAGAAAATAAAAAAAAAACATTTCTAATGATAAACTATATACATTTATGAAATGTGTTGACAAGTTTAAAAAAGAAAATGAAAACATATATTTCTAGTGATAAACTACCGGTAGATACATTTATGAGATGTGTTGAAAAGATTGAAAAAGAAAATAAAAAAATATATTTCTAATGATAAACTACCGGTAGATACATTTATGAGATGTGTTGAAAAGTTTAAAAATCAAAAAAATATATTTCTAATGATAAACTAGATACATTTATGAAATGTGTTGAAAAGTTTAAAAATCAAAAAAATATATTTCAATGATAAAAACTAGATACATTTATGAAATGTGTTGAAAAATTTCAAAAAGAAAATGAAAAGATATATTTCTAGTGATAATCTACCGGTAGATACAATTATGAGAGGTGTTGAAAAGTTTGAAAAAGAAAAATTAATTATATATTTCTATTGATAAACTACCAGCATATACATTTATGAGATGTGTTGAAAAGTTTGAAAAAGAAAATAAAAAAATATATTTCTAATGATAAACTAGATACATTTATGAAATGTGTTGAAAAGTTTGAAAAATAAAATGAAAAGATATATTTCTAATGATAAACTACCGGTACATACATTTATGAGATGTGTTGAAAAGTTTGAAAAAGAAAATAAAAAAATGTATTTCTAATGGTAAACTACCGGTAGATACATTTATGAGAGGTGTTGAAAAGTTTGAAAAAGAAAATAAAAAAATATATTTCTAGTGATAATCTACTGGTACACACATTTATGAGATGTGTTGAAAAGTTTGAAAAAGAAAATAAAAAAAAAAAATTTCTAATGATAAACTATATACATTGCTGAAATGTGTTGAAAAGTTTCAAAATCAAAGAAATATTTTTCTAATGATAAATTAGATACATTTATGAAATGTGTTGAAAAGTTTGAACAAAATAAAAAAAAACATTTCTAATGATAAACTATATACATTTATGAAATGTGTTGACAAGTTTGAAAAATAAAATGAAAAGATATATTTGTAGTGATAATCTACTTGTAGATACATTTATGAGATGTGTTGAAAAGATTGAAAAAGAAAATTAAAAAATATATTTCTAATGATAAACTACTGGTAGATACATTTATGAGATGTGTTGAAAAGTTTGAAAAAGAAAATTAAAAAATATATTTCTAATGATAAACTACTGGTAGATACATTTATGAGATGTGTTGAAAAGTTTGAAAAAGAAAATAAAAAATATATTTCTAATGATAAACTACCGGTAGATACATTTATGAGATGTGTTGAAAAGTTTGAATATCAAAAAAATATATTTCTAATGATAAAAACTATATACATTTATGAAATGTGTTGAAAAATTTCAAAAATGAAATGAAAAGATATATTTCTAGTGATAATCTACTGGTAGATACATTTATGAGATGTGTTGAAAAGATTAAAAAAGAAAATAAAAAAATATATTTCTAATGATAAACTACTTGTAGATACATTTATGAGATGTGTTGAAAAGATTGAAAAAGAAAATAATAAAAATATTTCTAATGATAAACTACCGGTATATACATTTATGAGATGTGTTGAAAAGTTTGAAAAAGAAAATAAAAAAATATATTTCTAATGATAAACTAGATACATTGCTGAAATGTGTTGAAAAATTTCAAAAAGAAAATGAAAAGATATATTTCTAGTGATAAACTAGATACATTGCTGAAATGTGTTGAAAAGATTCAAAATCAAAGAAATATTTTTCTATTGATAAATTAGATACATTTATGAAATGTGTTGAAAAGTTTGAAAAAGAAAATAAAAAATAAAAAATTTCTAATGATAAACTATATACATTTATGAAATGTGTTGACAAGTTTAAAGAAGAAAATAAAAAAATATATTTCTAATGATAAACTACCGGTATATACATTTATGAGATGTGTTGAATAGTTTCAAAAAGAAAATAAAAAAATATATTTCTAATGATAAACTAGATACATTGCTGAAATGTGTTGATAAGTTTCAAAATCAAAGAAATATCTTTCTAATGATAAATTAGATACATTTATGAGATGTGTTGAAAAGTTTGAACAAGAAAATAAAAAAAAAATATTTCTAATGATAAACTACTGGTACATACATTTATGAGATGTGTTGAAAAGTGTGAAAAAGAAAATAAAAAAATATATTTCTAATGATAAACTACCGGTAGATACATTTATGAGAGGTGTTGAAAAGTTTGAAAAAAAAAATAAAAATTATATTTCTAGTGATAATCTACTGGTACATACATACATTTATGAGATGTGTTAAAACGTTTGAAAAAGAAAATAAAAAAAAAAAATTTCTAATGATAAACTATATACATTTATGAAATCTGTTGACAAGTTTGAAAAATAAAATGAAAAGATATTTTTCTAGTGATAATCTACCGGTAGATACATTTATGAGATGTGTTGAAAAGATTGAAAAAGAAAATTAAAAAATATTTTTCTAATGATAAACTACCTGTAGATACATTTATGAGATGTGTTGAATAGTTTGAAAAAGAAAATGAAAAAATATATTTCTAATGATAAACTAGATACATTGCTGAAATGTGTTGAAAAGTTTCAAAATCAAAGAAATATTTTTCTAATGATAAATTAGATACATTTATGAAATGTGTTGAAAAGTTTGAACAACAAAATAAAAAAAAACATTTCTAATGATAAACTATATACATTTATGAAATGTGTTGACAAGTTTGAAAAATAAAATGAAAAGATATATTTGTAGTGATAATCTACTTGTAGATACATTTATGAGATGTGTTGAAAAGATTGAAAAAGAAAATAAAAAAATATATTTCTAATGATAAACTACTGGTAGATACATTTATGAGATGTGTTGAAAAGTTTGAAAAAGAAAATAAAAAAATATATTTCTAATGATAAACTACCGGTAGATACATTTATGAGATGTGTTGAAAAGTTTGAAAAAGAAAATAAAAAATATATTTCTAATGATAAACTACCGGTAGATACATTTATGAGATGTGTTGAAAAGTTTGAATATCAAAAAAATATATTTCTAATGATAAAAACTATATACATTTATGAAATGTGTTGAAAAGATTGAAAAAGAAAATAAAAAGATATATTTCTAGTGATAAACTAGATACATTTATGAAATGTGTTGAAAAGTTTGAACAACAAAATAAAAAAAAAACATTTCTAATGATAAACTATATACATTTATGAAATGTGTTGACAGGTTTAAAAAAGAAAATGAAAACATATATTTCTAGTGATAAACTACCGGTAGATACATTTATGAGATGTGTTGAAAAGATTGAAAAAGAAAATTAAAAAATATATTTCTAATGATAAACTACCGGTACATACATTTATGAGAGGTGTTGAAAAGTTTGAAAAAGAAAATAAAATATATATTTCTAATGATAAACTAGATACATTGCTGAAATGTGTTGATAAATTTCAAAATCAAAGAAATATTTTTCTAATGATAAACTATATACATTTATGAAATCTGTTGACAAGTTTGAAAAATAAAATGAAAAGATATATTTCTAGTGATAATCTACCGGTAGATACATTTATGAGATGTGTTGAAAAGATTGAAAAAGAAAATTAAAAAATATTTTTCTAATGATAAACTACCGGTAGATACATTTATGAGATGTGTTGAAAAGTTTGAAAAAAGAAAATGAAAAAATATATTTCTAATGATAAACTAGATACATTGCTGAAATGTGTTGAAAAGTTTCAAAATCAAAGAAATATTTTTCTAATGATAAATTAGATACATTTATGAAATGTGTTGAAAAGTTTGAACAACATAATAAAAAAAAACATTTCTAATGATAAACTATATACATTTATGAAATGTGTTGACAAGTTTAAAAAAGAAAATGAAAACATATATTTCTAGTGATAAACTACCGGTAGATACATTTATGAGATGTGTTGAAAAGATTGAAAAAGAAAATAAAAAAATATATTTCTAATGATAAACTACCGGTAGATACATTTATGAGATGTGTTGAAAAGTTTAAAAATCAAAAAAATATATTTCTAATGATAAACTAGATACATTTATGAAATGTGTTGAAAAGTTTAAAAATCAAAAAAATATATTTCAATGATAAAAACTAGATACATTTATGAAATGTGTTGAAAAATTTCAAAAAGAAAATGAAAAGATATATTTCTAGTGATAATCTACCGGTAGATACAATTATGAGAGGTGTTGAAAAGTTTGAAAAAGAAAAATTAATTATATATTTCTATTGATAAACTACCAGTATATACATTTATGAGATGTGTTGAAAAGTTTGAAAAAGAAAATAAAAAAATATATTTCTAATGATAAACTAGATACATTTATGAAATGTGTTGAAAAGTTTGAACAAGAAAATAAAAAAAAAATATTTCGAATGATAAACTATATACATTTATGAAATGTGTTGACAAGTTTGAAAAATAAAATGAAAAGATATATTTCTAATGATAAACTACCGGTACATACATTTATGAGATGTGTTGAAAAGTTTGAAAAAGAAAATAAAAAATTATATTTCTAATGGTAAACTACCGGTAGATACATTTATGAGATGTGTTGAAAAGTTTGAAAAAGAAAATAAAAAATATATTTCTAATGATAAACTACCGGTAGATACATTTATGAGATGTGTTGAAAAGTTTGAATATCAAAAAAATATATTTCTAATGATAAAAACTATATACATTTATGAAATGTGTTGAAAAATTTCAAAAATAAAATGAAAAGATATATTTCTAGTGATAATCTACTGGTAGATACATTTATGAGATGTGTTGAAAAGATTGAAAAAGAAAATAAAAAAATATATTTCTAATGATAAACTACTGGTAGATACATTTATGAGATGTGTTGAAAAGATTGAAAAAGAAAATAAAAAAAATATTTCTAATGATAAACTACCGGTATATACATTTATGAGATGTGTTGAAAAGTTTGAAAAAGAAAATAAAAAAATATATTTCTAATGATAAACTAGATACATTGCTGAAATGTGTTGAAAAATTTCAAAAAGAAAATGAAAAGATATATTTCTAGTGATAAACTAGATACATTGCTGAAATGTGTTGAAAAGATTCAAAATCAAAGAAATATTTTTCTAATGATAAATTAGATACATTTATGAAATGTGATGAAAAGTTTGAAAAAGAAAATAAAAAAATATATTTCTAATGATAAACTACCGGTAGATACATTTATGAGAGGTGTTGAAAAGTTTGAAAAAGAAAATAAAAAAAATATATTTCTAGTGATAATCTACTGGTACATACATTTATGAGATGTGTTGAAAAGTTTGAAAAAAAAAATTAAAAAAAAAAATTTCTAATGATAAACTATATACATTGCTGAAATGTGTTGAAAAGTTTCAAAATCAAAGAAATATTTTTCTAATGATAAATTAGATACATTTATGAAATGTGTTGAAAAGTTTGAACAAAATAAAAAAAAAAAATTTCTAATGATAAACTATATACATTTATGAAATGTGTTGACAAGTTTGAAAAATAAAATGAAAAGATATATTTGTAGTGATAATCTACTTGTAGATACATTTATGAGATGTGTTGAAAAGATTGAAAAAGAAAATTAAAAAATATATTTCTAATGATAAACTACTGGTAGATACATTTATGAGATGTGTTGAAAAGTTTGAAAAAGAAAATAAAAAATATATTTCTAATGATAAACTACCGGTAGATACATTTATGAGATGTGTTGAAAAGTTTGAAAAAGAAAATAAAAAATATATTTCTAATGATAAACTACCGGTAGATACATTTATGAGATGTGTTGAAAAGTTTGAATATCAAAAAAATATATTTCTAATGATAAAAACTATATACATTTATGAAATGTGTTGAAAAATTTCAAAAATAAAATGAAAAGATATATTTCTAGTGATAATCTACTGGTAGATACATTTATGAGATGTGTTGAAAAGATTGAAAAAGAAAATAAAAAAATATATTTCTAATGATAAACTACTGGTAGATACATTTATGAGATGTGTTGAAAAGATTGAAAAAGAAAATAAAAAAAATATTTCTAATGATAAACTACCGGTATATACATTTATGAGATGTGTTGAAAAGTTTGAAAAAGAAAATAAAAAAATATATTTCTAATGATAAACTAGATACATTGCTGAAATGTGTTGAAAAATTTCAAAAAGAAAATGAAAAGATATATTTCTAGTGATAAACTAGATACATTGCTGAAATGTGTTGAAAAGATTCAAAATCAAAGAAATATTTTTCTATTGATAAATTAGATACATTTATGAAATGTGTTGAAAAGTTTGAACAAGAAAATAAAAAAAAACATTTCTAATGCTAAACTATATACATTTATGAAATGTGTTGACAAGTTTAAAGAAGAAAATAAAAAAATATATTTCTAATGATAAACTACCGGTATATACATTTATGAGATGTGTTGAAAAGTTTGAAAAAGAAAATAAAATATATATTTCTAATGATAAACTAGATACATTGCTGAAATGTGTTGATAAATTTCAAAATCAAAGAAATATTTTTCTAATGATAAATTAGATACATTTATGAAATGTGATGAAAAGTTTGAAAAAGAAAATAAAAAAATATATTTCTAATGATAAACTACCGGTAGATACATTTATGAGATGTGTTGAAAAGTTTGAAAAAGAAAATAAAAAATATATTTCTAATGATAAACTACCGGTATATACATTTATGAGATGTGTTGAAAAGTTTGAATATCAAAAAAATATATTTCTAATGATAAAAACTATATACATTTATGAAATGTGTTGAAAAATTTCAAAAATAAAATGAAAAGATATATTTCTAGTGATAATCTACTGGTAGATACATTTATGAGATGTGTTGAAAAGATTGAAAAAGAAAATAAAAAATATATTTCTAATGATAAACTACCGGTAGATACATTTATGAGATGTGTTGAAAAGATTGAAAAAGAAAATAAAAAAAATATTTCTAATGATAAACTACCGGTATATACATTTATGAGATGTGTTGAAAAGTTTGAAAAAGAAAATAAAAAAATATATTTCTAATGATAAACTAGATACATTGCTGAAATGTGTTGAAAAGTTTCAAAATCAAAGAAATATTTTTCTAATGATAAATTAGATACATTTATGAAATGTGTTGAGAAGTTTGAAAAATAAAATGAAAAGATATATTTCTAGTGATAAACTACTGGTAGATACATTTATGAGTTGTGTTGAAAAGTTTGTAAAAGAAAATAAAAATATATATTTCTAATGATAAACTACCGGTATATACATTTATGAGATGTGTTGAAAAGTTTGAAAAAGAAAATAAAAAAATATATTTCTAATGATAAACTAGATACATTGCTGAAATGTGTTGAAAAGTTTCAAAATCAAAGAAATATATTTCTAATGATAAACTACCGGTATATACATTTATGAGATGTGTTGAAAAGATTGAAAAAGAAAATAAAAAAATATATTTCTAATGATAAACTACCGGTAGATACATTTATGAGATGTGTTGAAAAGATTGAAAAAGAAAATAAAAAAAATATTTCTAATGATAAACTACCGGTATATACATTTATGAGATGTGTTGAAAAGTTTGAAAAAGAAAATAAAAAAATATATTTCTAATGATAAACTAGATACATTGCTGAAATGTGTTGAAAAATTTCAAAAAGAAAATGAAAAGATATATTTCTAGTGATAAACTAGATACATTGCTGAAATGTGTTGAAAAGATTCAAAATCAAAGAAATATTTTTCTAATGATAAATTAGATACATTTATGAAATGTGATGAAAAGTTTGAAAAAGAAAATAAAAAAATATATTTCTAATGATAAACTACCGGTAGATACATTTATGAGATGTGTTGAAAAGTTTTAAAAAGAAAATAAAAAATATATTTCTAATGATAAACTACCGGTATGTACATTTATGAGATGTGTTGAAAAGTTTGAATATCAAAAAAATATATTTCTAATGATAAAAACTATATACATTTATGAAATGTGTTGAAAAATTTCAAAAATAAAATGAAAAGATATATTTCTAGTGATAATCTACTGGTAGATACATTTATGAGATGTGTTGAAAAGATTGAAAAAGAAAATAAAAAAATATATTTCTAATGATAAACTACCGGTAGATACATTTATGAGATGTGTTGAAAAGATTGAAAAAGAAAATAAAAAAAATATTTCTAATGATAAACTACCGGTATATACATTTATGAGATGTGTTGAAAAGTTTGAAAAAGAAAATAAAAAAATATATTTCTAATGATAAACTAGATACATTGCTGAAATGTGTTGAAAAATTTCAAAAAGAAAATGAAAAGATATATTTCTAGTGATAAACTAGATACATTGCTGAAATGTGTTGAAAAGATTCAAAATCAAAGAAATATTTTTCTAATGATAAATTAGATACATTTATGAAATGTGATGAAAAGTTTGAACAAGAAAATAAAAAAAATTATTTCTAATGATAAACTACCGGTATATACATTTATGAGATGTGTTGAAAAGTTTGAAAAAGAAAATAAAATATATATTTCTAATGATAAACTAGATACATTGCTGAAATGTGTTGATAAATTTCAAAATCAAAGAAAGATTTTTCTAATGATAAATTAGATACATTTATGAAATGTGATGAAAAGTTTGAACAAGAAAATAAAAAAAAATATTTCTAATGATAAACTACCGGTACATACATTTATGAGATGTGTTGAAAAGTTTGAAAAAGAAAATAAAAAAATATATTTCTAATGGTAAACTACCGGTAGATACATTTATGAGAGGTGTTGAAAAGTTTGAAAAAGAAAATAAAAAAATATATTTCTAGTGATAATCTACCAGTAGATACATTTATGAGATGTGTTGAAAAGATTGAAAAAGAAAATAAAAAAATATATTTCTAATGATAAACTAGATACATTGCTGAAATGTGTTGAAAAGTTTCAAAATCAAAGAAATATTTTTCTAATGATAAATTAGATACATTTATGAAATGTGTTGAGAAGTTTGAAAAATAAAATGAAAAGATATATTTCTAGTGATAAACTACTGGTAGATACATTTATGAGATGTGTTGAAAAGTTTGTAAAAGAAAATAAAAATATATATTTCTAATGATAAACTACCGGTATATACATTTATGAGATGTGTTGAAAAGTTTGAAAAAGAAAATAAAAAAATATATTTCTAATGATAAACTAGATACATTGCTGAAATGTGTTGAAAAGTTTCAAAATCAAAGAAATATATTTCTAATGATAAACTACCGGTATATACATTTATGAGATGTGTTGAAAAGATTGAAAAAGAAAATAAAAAAATATATTTCTAATGATAAACTACCGGTAGATACATTTATGAGATGTGTTGAAAAGATTGAAAAAGAAAATAAAAAAAATATTTCTAATGATAAACTACCGGTATATACATTTATGAGATGTGTTGAAAAGTTTGAAAAAGAAAATAAAAAAATATATTTCTAATGATAAACTAGATACATTGCTGAAATGTGTTGAAAAATTTCAAAAAGAAAATGAAAAGATATATTTCTAGTGATAAACTAGATACATTGCTGAAATGTGTTGAAAAGATTCAAAATCAAAGAAATATTTTTCTAATGATAAATTAGATACATTTATGAAATGTGATGAAAAGTTTGAAAAAGAAAATAAAAAAATATATTTCTAATGATAAACTACCGGTAGATACATTTATGAGATGTGTTGAAAAGTTTGAAAAAGAAAATAAAAAATATATTTCTAATGATAAACTACCGGTATGTACATTTATGAGATGTGTTGAAAAGTTTGAATATCAAAAAAATATATTTCTAATGATAAAAACTATATACATTTATGAAATGTGTTGAAAAATTTCAAAAATAAAATGAAAAGATATATTTCTAGTGATAATCTACTGGTAGATACATTTATGAGATGTGTTGAAAAGATTGAAAAAGAAAATAAAAAAATATATTTCTAATGATAAACTACCGGTAGATACATTTATGAGATGTGTTGAAAAGATTGAAAAAGAAAATAAAAAAAATATTTCTAATGATAAACTACCGGTATATACATTTATGAGATGTGTTGAAAAGTTTGAAAAAGAAAATAAAAAAATATATTTCTAATGATAAACTAGATACATTGCTGAAATGTGTTGAAAAATTTCAAAAAGAAAATGAAAAGATATATTTCTAGTGATAAACTAGATACATTGCTGAAATGTGTTGAAAAGATTCAAAATCAAAGAAATATTTTTCTATTGATAAATTAGATACATTTATGAAATGTGTTGAAAAGTTTGAACAAGAAAATAAAAAAAAACATTTCTAATGATAAACTATATACATTTATGAAATGTGTTGACAAGTTTAAAGAAGAAAATAAAAAAATATATTTCTAATGATAAACTACCGGTATATACATTTATGAGATGTGTTGAAAAGTTTGAAAAAGAAAATAAAATATATATTTCTAATGATAAACTAGATACATTGCTGAAATGTGTTGATAAATTTCAAAATCAAAGAAATATTTTTCTAATGATAAATTAGATACATTTATGAAATGTGATGAAAAGTTTGAACAAGAAAATAAAAAAAAATATTTCTAATGATAAACTACCGGTATATACATTTATGAGATGTGTTGAAAAGTTTGAAAAAGAAAATAAAAATATATATTTCTAATGATAAACTACCGGTATATACATTTATGAGATGTGTTGAAAAGTTTGAAAAAGAAAATAAAAAAATATATTTCTAATGATAAACTAGATACATTGCTGAAATGTGTTGAAAAGTTTCAAAATCAAAGAAATATATTTCTAATGATAAACTACCGGTATATACATTTATGAGATGTGTTGAAAAGATTGAAAAAGAAAATAAAAAAATATATTTCTAATGATAAACTACCGGTAGATACATTTATGAGATGTGTTGAAAAGATTGAAAAAGAAAATAAAAAAAATATTTCTAATGATAAACTACCGGTATATACATTTATGAGATGTGTTGAAAAGTTTGAAAAAGAAAATAAAAAAATATATTTCTAATGATAAACTAGATACATTGCTGAAATGTGTTGAAAAATTTCAAAAAGAAAATGAAAAGATATATTTCTAGTGATAAACTAGATACATTGCTGAAATGTGTTGAAAAGATTCAAAATCAAAGAAATATTTTTCTAATGATAAATTAGATACATTTATGAAATGTGATGAAAAGTTTGAAAAAGAAAATAAAAAAATATATTTCTAATGATAAACTACCGGTAGATACATTTATGAGATGTGTTGAAAAGTTTTAAAAAGAAAATAAAAAATATATTTCTAATGATAAACTACCGGTATGTACATTTATGAGATGTGTTGAAAAGTTTGAATATCAAAAAAATATATTTCTAATGATAAAAACTATATACATTTATGAAATGTGTTGAAAAATTTCAAAAATAAAATGAAAAGATATATTTCTAGTGATAATCTACTGGTAGATACATTTATGAGATGTGTTGAAAAGATTGAAAAAGAAAATAAAAAAATATATTTCTAATGATAAACTACCGGTAGATACATTTATGAGATGTGTTGAAAAGATTGAAAAAGAAAATAAAAAAAATATTTCTAATGATAAACTACCGGTATATACATTTATGAGATGTGTTGAAAAGTTTGAAAAAGAAAATAAAAAAATATATTTCTAATGATAAACTAGATACATTGCTGAAATGTGTTGAAAAATTTCAAAAAGAAAATGAAAAGATATATTTCTAGTGATAAACTAGATACATTGCTGAAATGTGTTGAAAAGATTCAAAATCAAAGAAATATTTTTCTAATGATAAATTAGATACATTTATGAAATGTGATGAAAAGTTTGAACAAGAAAATAAAAAAAATTATTTCTAATGATAAACTACCGGTATATACATTTATGAGATGTGTTGAAAAGTTTGAAAAAGAAAATAAAATATATATTTCTAATGATAAACTAGATACATTGCTGAAATGTGTTGATAAATTTCAAAATCAAAGAAAGATTTTTCTAATGATAAATTAGATACATTTATGAAATGTGATGAAAAGTTTGAACAAGAAAATAAAAAAAAAATATTTCTAATGATAAACTACCGGTACATACATTTATGAGATGTGTTGAAAAGTTTGAAAAAGAAAATAAAAAAATATATTTCTAATGGTAAACTACCGGTAGATACATTTATGAGAGGTGTTGAAAAGTTTGAAAAAGAAAATAAAAAAATATATTTCTAGTGATAATCTACCAGTAGATACATTTATGAGATGTGTTGAAAAGATTGAAAAAGAAAATAAAAAAATATATTTCTAATGATAAACTAGATACATTGCTGAAATGTGTTGAAAAGTTTCAAAATCAAAGAAATATTTTTCTAATGATAAATTAGATACATTTATGAAATGTGTTGAGAAGTTTGAAAAATAAAATGAAAAGATATATTTCTAGTGATAAACTACTGGTAGATACATTTATGAGATGTGTTGAAAAGTTTGTAAAAGAAAATAAAAATATATATTTCTAATGATAAACTACCGGTATATACATTTATGAGATGTGTTGAAAAGTTTGAAAAAGAAAATAAAAAAATATATTTCTAATGATAAACTAGATACATTGCTGAAATGTGTTGAAAAGTTTCAAAATCAAAGAAATATATTTCTAATGATAAACTACCGGTATATACATTTATGAGATGTGTTGAAAAGATTGAAAAAGAAAATAAAAAAATATATTTCTAATGATAAACTACCGGTAGATACATTTATGAGATGTGTTGAAAAGATTGAAAAAGAAAATAAAAAAAATATTTCTAATGATAAACTACCGGTATATACATTTATGAGATGTGTTGAAAAGTTTGAAAAAGAAAATAAAAAAATATATTTCTAATGATAAACTAGATACATTGCTGAAATGTGTTGAAAAATTTCAAAAAGAAAATGAAAAGATATATTTCTAGTGATAAACTAGATACATTGCTGAAATGTGTTGAAAAGATTCAAAATCAAAGAAATATTTTTCTAATGATAAATTAGATACATTTATGAAATGTGATGAAAAGTTTGAAAAAGAAAATAAAAAAATATATTTCTAATGATAAACTACCGGTAGATACATTTATGAGATGTGTTGAAAAGTTTGAAAAAGAAAATAAAAAATATATTTCTAATGATAAACTACCGGTATGTACATTTATGAGATGTGTTGAAAAGTTTGAATATCAAAAAAATATATTTCTAATGATAAAAACTATATACATTTATGAAATGTGTTGAAAAATTTCAAAAATAAAATGAAAAGATATATTTCTAGTGATAATCTACTGGTAGATACATTTATGAGATGTGTTGAAAAGATTGAAAAAGAAAATAAAAAAATATATTTCTAATGATAAACTACCGGTAGATACATTTATGAGATGTGTTGAAAAGATTGAAAAAGAAAATAAAAAAAATATTTCTAATGATAAACTACCGGTATATACATTTATGAGATGTGTTGAAAAGTTTGAAAAAGAAAATAAAAAAATATATTTCTAATGATAAACTAGATACATTGCTGAAATGTGTTGAAAAATTTCAAAAAGAAAATGAAAAGATATATTTCTAGTGATAAACTAGATACATTGCTGAAATGTGTTGAAAAGATTCAAAATCAAAGAAATATTTTTCTATTGATAAATTAGATACATTTATGAAATGTGTTGAAAAGTTTGAACAAGAAAATAAAAAAAAACATTTCTAATGATAAACTATATACATTTATGAAATGTGTTGACAAGTTTAAAGAAGAAAATAAAAAAATATATTTCTAATGATAAACTACCGGTATATACATTTATGAGATGTGTTGAAAAGTTTGAAAAAGAAAATAAAATATATATTTCTAATGATAAACTAGATACATTGCTGAAATGTGTTGATAAATTTCAAAATCAAAGAAATATTTTTCTAATGATAAATTAGATACATTTATGAAATGTGATGAAAAGTTTGAACAAGAAAATAAAAAAAAAATATTTCTAATGATAAACTACCGGTACATACATTTATGAGATGTGTTGAAAAGTTTGAAAAAGAAAATAAAAAAATATATTTCTAATGGTAAACTACCGGTAGATACATTTATGAGAGGTGTTGAAAAGTTTGAAAAAGAAAATAAAAAAATATATTTCTAGTGATAATCTACCAGTAGATACATTTATGAGATGTGTTGAAAAGATTGAAAAAGAAAATAAAAAAATATATTTCTAATGATAAACTAGATACATTGCTGAAATGTGTTGAAAAGTTTCAAAATCAAAGAAATATTTTTCTAATGATAAATTAGATACATTTATGAAATGTGTTGAGAAGTTTGAAAAATAAAATGAAAAGATATATTTCTAGTGATAAACTACTGGTAGATACATTTATGAGATGTGTTGAAAAGTTTGTAAAAGAAAATAAAAATATATATTTCTAATGATAAACTACCGGTATATACATTTATGAGATGTGTTGAAAAGTTTGAAAAAGAAAATAAAAAAATATATTTCTAATGATAAACTAGATACATTGCTGAAATGTGTTGAAAAGTTTCAAAATCAAAGAAATATATATCTAATGATAAACTACCGGTATATACATTTATGAGATGTGTTGAAAAGATTGAAAAAGAAAATAAAAAAATATATTTCTAATGATAAACTACCGGTAGATACATTTATGAGATGTGTTGAAAAGATTGAAAAAGAAAATAAAAAAATATATTTCTAATGATAAACTACCGGTAGATACATTTATGAGATGTGTTGAAAAGATTGAAAAAGAAAATAAAAAAAATATTTCTAATGATAAACTACCGGTATATACATTTATGAGATGTGTTGAAAAGTTTGAAAAAGAAAATAAAAAAATATATTTCTAATGATAAACTAGATACATTGCTGAAATGTGTTGAAAAATTTCAAAAAGAAAATGAAAAGATATATTTCTAGTGATAAACTAGATACATTGCTGAAATGTGTTGAAAAGATTCAAAATCAAAGAAATATTTTTCTATTGATAAATTAGATACATTTATGAAATGTGTTGAAAAGTTTGAACAAGAAAATAAAAAAAAACATTTCTAATGATAAACTATATACATTTATGAAATGTGTTGACAAGTTTAAAGAAGAAAATAAAAAAATATATTTCTAATGATAAACTACCGGTATATACATTTATGAGATGTGTTGAAAAGTTTGAAAAAGAAAATAAAAAAATATATTTCTAATGGTAAACTACCGGTAGATACATTTATGAGAGGTGTTGAAAAGTTTGAAAAAGAAAATAAAAAAATATATTTCTAGTGATAATCTACCAGTAGATACATTTATGAGATGTGTTGAAAAGATTGAAAAAGAAAATAAAAAAATATATTTCTAATGATAAACTAGATACATTGCTGAAATGTGTTGAAAAGTTTCAAAATCAAAGAAATATTTTTCTAATGATAAATTAGATACATTTATGAAATGTGTTGAGAAGTTTGAAAAATAAAATGAAAAGATATATTTCTAGTGATAAACTACTGGTAGATACATTTATGAGATGTGTTGAAAAGTTTGTAAAAGAAAATAAAAATATATATTTCTAATGATAAACTACCGGTATATACATTTATGAGATGTGTTGAAAAGTTTGAAAAAGAAAATAAAAAAATATATTTCTAATGATAAACTAGATACATTGCTGAAATGTGTTGAAAAGTTTCAAAATCAAAGAAATATATTTCTAATGATAAACTAGATACATTGCTGAAATGTGTTGAAAAGATTCAAAATCAAAGAAATATTTTTCTATTGATAAATTAGATACATTTATGAAATGTGTTGAAAAGTTTGAACAAGAAAATAAAAAAAAACATTTCTAATGATAAACTATATACATTTATGAAATGTGTTGAAAAGTTTGAAAAAGAAAATAAAAAATATATTTCTAATGATAAACTACCGGTAGATACATTTATGAGATGTGTTGAAAAGTTTGAAAAAGAAAATAAAAAATATATTTCTAATGATAAACTACCGGTATATACATTTATGAGATGTGTTGAAAAGTTTGAATATCAAAAAAATATATTTCTAATGATAAAAACTATATACATTTATGAAATGTGTTGAAAAATTTCAAAAATAAAATGAAAAGATATATTTCTAGTGATAATCTACTGGTAGATACATTTATGAGATGTGTTGAAAAGATTGAAAAAGAAAATAAAAAAATATATTTCTAATGATAAACTACCGGTAGATACATTTATGAGATGTGTTGAAAAGATTGAAAAAGAAAATAAAAAAAATATTTCTAATGATAAACTACCGGTATATACATTTATGAGATGTGTTGAAAAGTTTGAAAAAGAAAATAAAAAAATATATTTCTAATGATAAACTAGATACATTGCTGAAATGTGTTGAAAAATTTCAAAAAGAAAATGAAAAGATATATTTCTAGTGATAAACTAGATACATTGCTGAAATGTGTTGAAAAGATTCAAAATCAAAGAAATATTTTTCTATTGATAAATTAGATACATTTATGAAATGTGTTGAAAAGTTTGAACAAGAAAATAAAAAAAAACATTTCTAATGATAAACTATATACATTTATGAAATGTGTTGACAAGTTTAAAGAAGAAAATAAAAAAATATATTTCTAATGATAAACTACCGGTATATACATTTATGAGATGTGTTGAAAAGTTTGAAAAAGAAAATAAAATATATATTTCTAATGATAAACTAGATACATTGCTGAAATGTGTTGATAAATTTCAAAATCAAAGAAATATTTTTCTAATGATAAATTAGATACATTTATGAAATGTGATGAAAAGTTTGAACAAGAAAATAAAAAAAAAATATTTCTAATGATAAACTACCGGTACATACATTTATGAGATGTGTTGAAAAGTTTGAAAAAGAAAATAAAAAAATATATTTCTAATGGTAAACTACCGGTAGATACATTTATGAGAGGTGTTGAAAAGTTTGAAAAAGAAAATAAAAAAATATATTTCTAGTGATTATCTACCAGTAGATACATTTATGAGATGTGTTGAAAAGATTGAAAAAGAAAATTAAAAAATATATTTCTAATGATAAACTAGATACATTGCTGAAATGTGTTGAAAAGTTTCAAAATCAAAGAAATATTTTTCTAATGATAAATTAGATACATTTATGAAATGTGTTGAGAAGTTTGAAAAATAAAATGAAAAGATATATTTCTAGTGATAAACTACTGATAGATACATTTATGAGATGTGTTGAAAAGTTTGTAAAAGAAAATAAAAATATATATTTCTAATGATAAACTACCGGTATATACATTTATGAGATGTGTTGAAAAGTTTGAAAAAGAAAATAAAAAAATATATTTCTAATGATAAACTAGATACATTGCTGAAATGTGTTGAAAAGTTTCAAAATCAAAGAAATATATTTCTAATGATAAACTACCGGTATATACATTTATGAGATGTGTTGAAAAGATTGAAAAAGAAAATAAAAAAATATATTTCTAATGATAAACTACCGGTAGATACATTTATGAGATGTGTTGAAAAGATTGAAAAAGAAAATAAAAAAAATATTTCTAATGATAAACTACCGGTATATACATTTATGAGATGTGTTGAAAAGTTTGAAAAAGAAAATAAAAAAATATATTTCTAATGATAAACTAGATACATTGCTGAAATGTGTTGAAAAATTTCAAAAAGAAAATGAAAAGATATATTTCTAGTGATAAACTAGATACATTGCTGAAATGTGTTGAAAAGATTCAAAATCAAAGAAATATTTTTCTATTGATAAATTAGATACATTTATGAAATGTGTTGAAAAGTTTGAACAAGAAAATAAAAAAAAACATTTCTAATGATAAACTATATACATTTATGAAATGTGTTGATAAGTTTAAAGAAGAAAATAAAAAAATATATTTCTAATGATAAACTACCGGTAGATACATTTATGAGATGTGTTGAAAAGTTTGAAAAAGAAAATAAAATATATATTTCTAATGATAAACTAGATACATTGCTGAAAAGTGTTGATAAATTTCAAAATCAAAGAAATATTTTTCTAATGATAAATTAGATACATTTATGAAATGTGATGAAAAGTTTGAACAAGAAAATAAAAAAAAAATATTTCTAATGATAAACTACCGGTACATACATTTATGAGATGTGTTGAAAAGTTTGAAAAAGAAAATAAAAAAATATATTTCTAATGGTAAACTACCGGTAGATACATTTATGAGAGGTGTTGAAAAGTTTGAAAAAGAAAATAAAAAAATATATTTCTAGTGATTATCTACCAGTAGATACATTTATGAGATGTGTTGAAAAGATTGAAAAAGAAAATAAAAAAATATATTTCTAATGATAAACTAGATACATTGCTGAAATGTGTTGAAAAGTTTCAAAATCAAAGAAATATTTTTCTAATGATAAATTAGATACATTTATGAAATGTGTTGAGAAGTTTGAAAAATAAAATGAAAAGATATATTTCTAGTGATAAACTACTGATAGATACATTTATGAGATGTGTTGAAAAGTTTGTAAAAGAAAATAAAAATATATATTTCTAATGATAAACTACCGGTATATACATTTATGAGATGTGTTGAAAAGTTTGAAAAAGAAAATAAAAAAATATATTTCTAATGATAAACTAGATACATTGCTGAAATGTGTTGAAAAGTTTCAAAATCAAAGAAATATATTTCTAATGATAAACTACCGGTATATACATTTATGAGATGTGTTGAAAAGATTGAAAAAGAAAATAAAAAAATATATTTCTAATGATAAACTACCGGTAGATACATTTATGAGATGTGTTGAAAAGATTGAAAAAGAAAATAAAAAAAATATTTCTAATGATAAACTACCGGTATATACATTTATGAGATGTGTTGAAAAGTTTGAAAAAGAAAATAAAAAAATATATTTCTAATGATAAACTAGATACATTGCTGAAATGTGTTGAAAAATTTCAAAAAGAAAATGAAAAGATATATTTCTAGTGATAAACTAGATACATTGCTGAAATGTGTTGAAAAGATTCAAAATCAAAGAAATATTTTTCTATTGATAAATTAGATACATTTATGAAATGTGTTGAAAAGTTTGAACAAGAAAATAAAAAAAAACATTTCTAATGATAAACTATATACATTTATGAAATGTGTTGATAAGTTTAAAGAAGAAAATAAAAAAATATATTTCTAATGATAAACTACCGGTAGATACATTTATGAGATGTGTTGAAAAGTTTGAAAAAGAAAATAAAATATATATTTCTAATGATAAACTAGATACATTGCTGAAAAGTGTTGATAAATTTCAAAATCAAAGAAATATTTTTCTAATGATAAATTAGATACATTTATGAAATGTGATGAAAAGTTTGAACAAGAAAATAAAAAAAAAATATTTCTAATGATAAACTACCGGTACATACATTTATGAGATGTGTTGAAAAGTTTGAAAAAGAAAATAAAAAAATATATTTCTAATGGTAAACTACCGGTAGATACATTTATGAGAGGTGTTGAAAAGTTTGAAAAAGAAAATAAAAAAATATATTTCTAGTGATAATCTACCAGTAGATACATTTATGAGATGTGTTGAAAAGATTGAAAAAGAAAATAAAAAAATATATTTCTAATGATAAACTAGATACATTGCTGAAATGTGTTGAAAAGTTTCAAAATCAAAGAAATATTTTTCTAATGATAAATTAGATACATTTATGAAATGTGTTGAGAAGTTTGAAAAATAAAATGAAAAGATATATTTCTAGTGATAAACTACTGGTAGATACATTTATGAGATGTGTTGAAAAGATTGAAAAAGAAAATAAAAAAATATATTTCTAATGATAAACTAGATACATTGCTGAAATGTGTTGAAAAGTTTCAAAATCAAAGAAATATTTTTCTAATGATAAATTAGATACATTTATGAAATGTGTTGAGAAGTTTGAAAAATAAAATGAAAAGATATATATTTCTAGTGATAAACTACTGGTAGATACATTTATGAGATGTGTTGAAAAGTTTGTAAAAGAAAATAAAAATATATATTTCTAATGATAAACTACCGGTATATACATTTATGAGATGTGTTGAAAAGTTTGAAAAAGAAAATAAAAAAATATATTTCTAATGATAAACTAGATACATTGCTGAAATGTGTTGAAAAGTTTCAAAATCAAAGAAATATATTTCTAATGATAAACTAGATACATTGCTGAAATGTGTTGAAAAGATTCAAAATCAAAGAAATATTTTTCTATTGATAAATTAGATACATTTATGAAATGTGTTGAAAAGTTTGAACAAGAAAATAAAAAAAAACATTTCTAATGATAAACTATATACATTTATGAAATGTGTTGAAAAGTTTGAAAAAGAAAATAAAATATATATTTCTAATGATAAACTAGATACATTGCTGAAATGTGTTGATAAATTTCAAAATCAAAGAAATATTTTTCTAATGATAAATTAGATACATTTATGAAATGTGATGAAAAGTTTGAACAAGAAAATAAAAAAAAAATATTTCTAATGATAAACTACCGGTACATACATTTATGAGATGTGTTGAAAAGTTTGAAAAAGAAAATAAAAAAATATATTTCTAATGATAAACTAGATACATTGCTGAAATGTGTTGAAAAGTTTCAAAATCAAAGAAATATTTTTCTAATGATAAATTAGATACATTTATGAAATGTGTTGAGAAGTTTGAAAAATAAAATGAAAAGATATATTTCTAGTGATAAACTACTGGTAGATACATTTATGAGATGTGTTGAAAAGTTTGTAAAAGAAAATAAAAATATATATTTCTAATGATAAACTACCGGTATATACATTTATGAGATGTGTTGAAAAGTTTGAAAAAGAAAATAAAAAAATATATTTCTAATGATAAACTAGATACATTGCTGAAATGTGTTGAAAAGTTTCAAAATCAAATAAATATATTTCTAATGATGAACTACCGGTATATACATTTATGAGATGTGTTGAAAAGATTGAAAAAGAAAATAAAAAAATATATTTCTAATGATAAACTACCGGTAGATACATTTATGAGATGTGTTGAAAAGATTGAAAAAGAAAATAAAAAAAATATTTCTAATGATAAACTACCGGTATATACATTTATGAGATGTGTTGAAAAGTTTGAAAAAGAAAATAAAAAAATATATTTCTAATGATAAACTAGATACATTGCTGAAATGTGTTGATAAATTTCAAAATCAAAGAAATATTTTTCTAATGATAAATTAGATACATTAATGAAATGTGTTGAAAAGTTTGAACAAGAAAATAAAAAAAAACATTTCTAATGATAAACTATATACATTTATGAAATGTGTTGACAAGTTTAAAGAAGAAAATAAAAAAATATATTTCTAATGATAAACTACCGGTATATACATTTATAAGATGTGTTGAAAAGTTTGAAAAAGAAAATAAAATATATATTTCTAATGATAAACTAGATACATTGCTGAAATGTGTTGATAAATTTCAAAATCAAAGAAATATTTTTCTAATGATAAATTAGATACATTTATGAAATGTGATGAAAAGTTTGAAAAAGAAAATTAAAAAATATATTTCTAATGATAAACTACCGGTAGATACATTTATGAGATGTGTTGAAAAGTTTGAAAAAGAAAATAAAAAATATATTTCTAATGATAAACTACCGGTAGATACATTTATGAGATGTGTTGAAAAGTTTGAATATCAAAAAATTATATTTCTAATGATAAACTAGAAACATTGCTGAAATGTGTTGACAAGTTTGAAAAATAAAATGAAAAGATATATTTCTAGTGATAATCTACCAGTAGATACATTTATGAGATGTGTTGAAAAGATTGAAAAAGAAAATAAAAAAATATATTTCTAATGATAAACTAGATACATTGCTGAAATGTGTTGAAAAGTTTCAAAATCAAAGAAATATTTTTATAATGATAAATTAGATACATTTATGAAATGTGTTGAAAAGTTTCAAAATCAAAGAAATATATTTCTAATGATAAACTACCGGTAGATACATTTATGAGATGTGTTGAAAAGTTTGTAAAAGAAAATAAAAATATATATTTCTAATGATAAACTACCGGTATATACATTTATGAGATGTGTTGAAAAGTTTGAAAAAGAAAATAAAAAAATATATTTCTAATGATAAACTAGATACATTGCTGAAATGTGTTGAAAAGTTTCAAAATCAAAGAAATATATTTCTAATGATAAACTACCGGTATATACATTTATGAGAAGTGTTGAAAAGTTTGAAAAAGAAAATAAAAAAATTATATTTCTAATGATAAACTAGAAACATTGCTGAAATGTGTTGACAAGTTTGAAAAATAAAATGAAAAGATATATTTCTAGTGATAATCTACCGGTAGATACATTTATGAGATGTGTTGAAAAGTTTGAAAAAGAAAATAAAAAAATATATTTCTAATGATAAACTACCGGTATATACATTTATGAGATGTGTTGAAAAGTTTGAAAAAGAAAATTAAAAAAATATATTTCTAATGATAAACTAGATACATTGCTGAAATGTGTTGAAAAGTTTCAAAATCAAAGAAATATTTTTCTAATGATAAATTAGATACATTTATGAAATGTGTTGAAAAGTTTGAACAAGAAAATTAAAAAAAACAAACATTTCTAATGATAAACTAGATACATTGCTGAAATGTGTTGAAAAGTTTCAAAATCAAAGAAATATTTTTCTAATGATAAATTAGATACATTTATGAAATGTGTTGACAAGTTTGAAAAAGAAAATGAAAAGATATATTTCTAGTGATAAACTACCGGTAGATACATTTATGAGATGTGTTGAAAAGTTTGAAAAAGAAAATAAATAAATATATTTCTAATGATAAACTACAGGTATATACATTTATGAGAAGTGTTGAAAAGTTTGAAAAAGAAAATAAAAAATTATATTTCTAATGATAAACTAGAAACATTGCTGAAATGTGTTGACAAGTTTGAAAAATAAAATGAAAAGATATATTTCTAGTGATAATCTACCAGTAGATACATTTATGAGATGTGTTGAAAAGATTGAAAAAGAAAATAAAAAAATATATTTCTAATGATAAACTAGATACATTGCTGAAATGTGTTGAAAAGTTTCAAAATCAAAGAAATATTTTTCTAATGATAAATTAGATACATTTATGAAATGTGTTGAAAAGTTTCAAAATCAAAGAAATATATTTCTAATGATAAACTACCGGTAGATACATTTATGAGATGTGTTGAAAACTTTGTAAAAGAAATTAAAAATATATATTTCTAATGATAAACTACCGGTATATACATTTATGAGATGTGTTGAAAAGTTTGAAAAAGAAAATAAAAAAATATATTTCTAATGATAAACTAGATACATTGCTGAAATGTGTTGAAAAGTTTCAAAATCAAAGAAATATTTTTCTAATGATAAACTACCGGTATATACATTTATGAGATGTGTTGAAAAGTTTGAAAAAGAAAATAAAAAATTATATTTCTAATGATAAACTAGAAACATTGCTGAAATGTGTTGACCAGTTTGAAAAATAAAATGAAAAGATATATTTCTAGTGATAATCTACCGGTATATACATTTATGAGATGTGTTGAAAAGATTGAAAAAGAAAATAAAAAAATATATTTCTAATGATAAACTAGATACATTGCTGAAATGTGTTGAAAAATTTCAAAATCAAAGAAATATTTTTCTAATGATAAATTAGATACATTTATGAAATGTGTTGAAACGTTTGAACAAGAAAATAAAAAAATTAAATTTCTAATAATAAACTATATACATTTATGAAATGTGTTGACAAGTTTGAAAAAGAAAATGAAAAGATATATTTCTAGTGATAATCTACTGGTAGATACATTTATGAGATGTGTTGACAAGTTTGAAAAAGAAAATGAAAAGATATATTTCTAGTGATAATCTACCGGTAGATACATTTATGAGATGTGTTGAAAAGTTTGAAAAAGAAAATAAAAAATATATTTCTAATGATAAACTAGATACATTGGTTGAAATGTGTTGAAAAGTTTCAAAATCAAAGAAATAGTTGTCTAATGATAAACTACCGGTATATACATTTATGAGATGTGTTGAAAAGTTTGAAAAAGAAAATGAAAAAATATATTTCTAATGATCAACTACCGGTAGATACATTTATGAGATGTGTTGAAAAGTTTCAAAATCAAAGAAATATTTTTCTAATGATAAATTATATACATTTATGAAATGTGTTGACAAGTTTGAAAAATAAAATGAAAAGATATATTTCTAGTGATAATCTACCGGTAGATACATTTATGAGATGTGTTGAAAAGTTTGAAAAAGAAAATAAAAAAATATATTTCTAATGATAAACTACCGGTATATACATTTATGAGATGTGTTGAAAAGTGTGAAAAAGAAAATAAAAAAATATATTTCTAATGATAAACTAGATACATTGCTGAAATGTGTTGACAATTTTGAAAAATAATATGAAAAGATATATTTCTAGTGATAATCTACCGGTAGATACATTTATGAGATGTGTTGAAAAGATTGAAAAAGAAAATAAAAAAATGTATTTCTAATGATAAACTAGATACATTGCTGAAATGTGTTGAAAAGTTTCAAAATCAAGGAAATATTTTTCTAATGATAAATTATATACATTTATGAAATGTGTTGAAAAGTTTGAACATGAAAATAAAAAAAAAATATTTCTAATTATAAACTATATACATTTATGAAATGTGTTGACAAGTTTGAAAAAGAAAATGAAAAGATATATTTCTAGTGATAAACTACCGGTAGATACATTTATGAGATGTGTTGAAAAGTTTGAAAAAGAAAATTAAAAAATATATTTCTAATGATAAACTACCGGTATATACATTTATGAGATGTGTTGAAAAGTTTGAAAAAGAAAATAAAATTATATATTTCTAATGATAAACTAGATACATTTCTGAAATGTGTTGAAAAGTTTCAAAATGAAAGAAATATTTTTCTAATGATAAACTACCGGTATATACATTTATGAGAAGTGTTGAAAAGTTTGAAAAAGAAAATAAAAAAATATATTTCTAATGATAAACTAGAAACATTGCTGAAATGTGTTGACAAGTTTGAAAAATAAAATGAAAAGATATATTTCTAGTGATAATCTACCAGTAGATACATTTATGAGATGTGTTGAAAAGATTGAAAAAGAAAATAAAAAAATATATTTCTAATGATAAACTAGATACATTGCTGAAATGTGTTGAAAAGTTTCAAAATCAAAGAAATATTTTTCTAATGATAAATTAGATACATTTATGAAATGTGTTGAAAAGTTTGAACAAGATAATTAAAAAAAAAAATATCTAATGATAAACTATATACATTTATGAGATGTGTTGACAAGTTTCAACACATCTCATAAATAAAAAAAATTTATTTCTAATGATAAACTACCGGTATATACATTTATGAGATGTGTTGAAAAGTTTGAAAAAGAAAATAAAAAAATATATTTCTAATGATAAACTAGATACATTGCTGAAATGTGTTGAAACACATCTCATAAATGTATAAAGATATATTTCTAGTGATAATCTACCGGTAGATACATTTATGAGATGTGTTGAAAAGTTTCAAAATCAAAGAAATATTTTTCTAATGATAAACTACCGGTATATACATTTATGAGAAGTGTTGAAAAGTTTGAAAAAGAAAATAAAAAATTATATTTCTAATGATAAACTAGAAACATGGCTGAAATGTGTTGACAAGTTTGAAAAATAAAATGAAAAGATATATTTCTAGTGATAATCTACCGGTATATACATTTATGAGATGTGTTGAAAAGATTGAAAAAGAAAATAAAAAGATATATTTCTAATGATAAACTAGATACATAGCTGAAATGTGTTGAAAAATTTCAAAATCAAAGAAATATTTTTCTAATGATAAATTAGATACATTTATGAAATGTGTTGAAAAGTTTGAACAAGAAAACAAAAAAAATTAAATTTCTAATGATAAACTATATACATTTATGAAATGTGTTGACAAGTTTGAAAAAGAAAATGAAAAGATATATTTCTAGTGATAATCTACTGGTAGATACATTTATGAGATGTGTTGACAAGTTTGAAAAAGAAAATGAAAAGATATATTTCTAGTGATAATCTACCGGTAGATACATTTATGAGATGTGTTGAAAAGTTTGAAAAAGAAAATAAAAAATATATTTCTAATGATAAACTAGATACATTGGTTGAAATGTGTTGAAAAGTTTCAAAATCAAAGAAATAGTTGTCTAATGATAAACTACCGGTATATACATTTATGAGATGTGTTGAAAAGTTTGAAAAAGAAAATGAAAAAATATATTTCTAATGATCAACTACCGGTAGATACATTTATGAGATGTGTTGAAAAGTTTCAAAATCAAAGAAATATTTTTCAAATGATAAATTAGATACATTTATGAAATGTGTTGAAAAGTTTGAACAAGAAAATAAGAAAAAAAATATTTCTAATGATAAACTATATACATTTATGAAATGTGTTGACAAGTTTGAAAAAGAAAATGAAAAGAAATATTTCTAATGATAATCTACTGGTAGATACATTTATGAGATGTGTTGAAAAGATTGAAAAATAAAATAAAAAAATATATTTCTAATGATAAACTACCAGTATATACATTTATGAGATGTGTTGAAAAGTTTGAAAAAGACAATTAAAAAATATATTTCTAATGATGAACTAGATACATTGCTGAATTGTGTTGAAAAGTTTCAAAATCAAAGAAATATTTTTCTAATGATAAATTAGATACATTTATGAAATGTGTTGAAAATTTTGAACAAGAAAATAAAAAAACAATATTTCTAATGATAAACTATATACATTTATGAAATGTGTTCACAAGTTTGAAAAAGAAAATGAAAAGATATATTTCTAGTGATAATCTACTGGTAGATACATTTATGAGATGTGTTGAAAAGATTGAAAAGGAAAATAAAAAAATATATTTCCAATGATAAACTACCGGTAGATACATTTATGAGATGTGTTGAAAAGTTTGAAAAAGAAAATAAAAAAATATATTTCTAATGATAAACTACCAGTATATACATTTATGAGATGTGTTGAAAAGTTTGAAAAAGAAAATAAAAAAATATATTTCTAATGATAAACTAGATACATTGGTTGAAATGTGTTGAAAAGTTTCAAAATCAAAGAAATATTTGTCTAATGATAAAATACCGGTATATACATTTATGAGATGTGTTGAAAAGTTTGAAAAAGAAAATGAAAAAATATATTTCTAATGATCAACTAGATACATTGCTGAAATGTGTTGACAAGTTTGAAAAATAAAATGAAAAGATATATTTCTAGTGATAATCTACTGGTAGATACATTTATGAGATGTGTTGAAAAGATTGAAAAAGAAAATAAAAAAATATATTTCTAATGATATACTACCGGTAGATACATTTATGAGATGTGTTGAAAAGTTTGAAAAAGAAAATAAAAAAATAGATTTCTAATGATAAACTACTGGTATATACATTCATGAGATGTGTTGAAAAGTTTGAAAAAGAAAATGAAAAGATATATTTCTAGTGATAATCTACTGGTAGATACATTTATGAGATGTGTTGAAAAGATTGAAAAGGAAAATTAAAAAATATATTTCTAATGATATACTACCAGTAGATACATTTATGAGATGTGTTGAAAAGTTTGAAAAAGAAAATAAAAAAATAGATTTCTAATGATAAACTACTGGTATATACATTCATGAGATGTGTTGAAAAGTTTGAAAAAGAAAATGAAAAGATATATTTCTAATGATAAACTAGAAACATTGCTGAAATGTGTTGACAAGTTTGAAAAATAAAATGAAAAGATATATTTCTAGTGATAATCTACCGGTATATACATTTATGAGATGTGTTGAAAAGATTGAAAAAGAAAATAAAAAAATATATTTCTAATGATATACTACAGGTAGATACATTTATGAGATGTGTTGAAAAGTTTGAAAAAGAAAATAAAAAAATAGATTTCTAATGATAAACTACCGGTATATACATTCATGAGATGTGTTGAAAAGTTTGAAAAAGAAAATGAAAAGATATATTTCTAGTGATAATCTACTGGTAGATACATTTATGAGATGTGTTGAAAAGATTGAAAAGGAAAATTAAAAAATATATTTCTAATGATATACTACCGGTAGATACATTTATGAGATGTGTTGAAAAGTTTGAAAAAGAAAATAAAAAAATAGATTTCTAATGATAAACTATATACATTGCTGAAATGTGTTGAAAAGTTTCAAAATGAAAGAAATATTTTTCTAATGATAAACTACCGGTATATACATTTATGAGAAGTGTTGAAAAGTTTGAAAAAGAAAATAAAAAATTATATTTCTAATGATAAACTAGAAACATTGCTGAAATGTGTTGACAAGTTTGAAAAATAAAATGAAAAGATATATTTCTAGTGATAATCTACCAGTAGATACATTTATGAGATGTGTTGAAAAGATTGAAAAAGAAAATAAAAAAATATATTTCTAAGGATAAACTAGATACATTGCTGAAATGTGTTGAAAAGTTTCAAAATCAAAGAAATATTTTTCTAATGATAAATTAGATACATTTATGAAATGTGTTGAAAAGTTTGAACAAGATAATTAAAAAAAAAATATCTAATGATAAACTATATACATTTATGAGATGTGTTGACAAGTTTCAACACATCTCATAAATAAAAAAAATTTATTTCTAATGATAAACTACCGGTATATACATTTATGAGATGTGTTGAAAAGTTTGAAAAAGAAAATAAAAAAATATATTTCTAATGATAAACTAGATACATTGCTGAAATGTGTTGAAACACATCTCATAAATGTATAAAGATATATTTCTAGTGATAATCTACCGGTAGATACATTTATGAGATGTGTTGAAAAGTTTCAAAATCAAAGAAATATTTTTCTAATGATAAACTACCGGTATATACATTTATGAGAAGTGTTGAAAAGTTTGAAAAAGAAAATAAAAAATTATATTTCTAATGATAAACTAGAAACATGGCTGAAATGTGTTGACAAGTTTGAAAAATAAAATGAAAAGATATATTTCTAGTGATAATCTACCGGTATATACATTTATGAGATGTGTTGAAAAGATTGAAAAAGAAAATAAAAAGATATATTTCTAATGATAAACTAGATACATAGCTGAAATGTGTTGAAAAATTTCAAAATCAAAGAAATATTTTTCTAATGATAAATTAGATACATTTATGAAATGTGTTGAAAAGTTTGAACAAGAAAACAAAAAAAATTAAATTTCTAATGATAAACTATATACATTTATGAAATGTGTTGACAAGTTTGAAAAAGAAAATGAAAAGATATATTTCTAGTGATAATCTACTGGTAGATACATTTATGAGATGTGTTGACAAGTTTGAAAAAGAAAATGAAAAGATATATTTCTAGTGATAATCTACCGGTAGATACATTTATGAGATGTGTTGAAAAGTTTGAAAAAGAAAATAAAAAATATATTTCTAATGATAAACTAGATACATTGGTTGAAATGTGTTGAAAAGTTTCAAAATCAAAGAAATAGTTGTCTAATGATAAACTACCGGTATATACATTTATGAGATGTGTTGAAAAGTTTGAAAAAGAAAATGAAAAAATATATTTCTAATGATCAACTACCGGTAGATACATTTATGAGATGTGTTGAAAAGTTTCAAAATCAAAGAAATATTTTTCAAATGATAAATTAGATACATTTATGAAATGTGTTGAAAAGTTTGAACAAGAAAATAAGAAAAAAAATATTTCTAATGATAAACTATATACATTTATGAAATGTGTTGACAAGTTTGAAAAAGAAAATGAAAAGATATATTTCTAGTGATAATCTACTGGTAGATACATTTATGAGATGTGTTGAAAAGATTGAAAAATAAAATAAAAAAATATATTTCTAATGATAAACTACCGGTATATACATTTATGAGATGTGTTGAAAAGTTTGAAAAAGACAATTAAAAAATATATTTCTAATGATGAACTAGATACATTGCTGAATTGTGTTGAAAAGTTTCAAAATCAAAGAAATATTTTTCTAATGATAAATTAGATACATTTATGAAATGTGTTGAAAATTTTGAACAAGAAAATAAAAAAACAATATTTCTAATGATAAACTATATACATTTATGAAATGTGTTCACAAGTTTGAAAAAGAAAATGAAAAGATATATTTCTAGTGATAATCTACTGGTAGATACATTTATGAGATGTGTTGAAAAGATTGAAAAGGAAAATAAAAAAATATATTTCCAATGATAAACTACCGGTAGATACATTTATGAGATGTGTTGAAAAGTTTGAAAAAGAAAATAAAAAAATATATTTCTAATGATAAACTACCAGTATATACATTTATGAGATGTGTTGAAAAGTTTGAAAAAGAAAATAAAAAAATATATTTCTAATGATAAACTAGATACATTGGTTGAAATGTGTTGAAAAGTTTCAAAATCAAAGAAATATTTGTCTAATGATAAAATACCGGTATATACATTTATGAGATGTGTTGAAAAGTTTGAAAAAGAAAATGAAAAAATATATTTCTAATGATCAACTAGATACATTGCTGAAATGTGTTGACAAGTTTGAAAAATAAAATGAAAAGATATATTTCTAGTGATAATCTACTGGTAGATACATTTATGAGATGTGTTGAAAAGATTGAAAAAGAAAATAAAAAAATATATTTCTAATGATATACTACCGGTAGATACATTTATGAGATGTGTTGAAAAGTTTGAAAAAGAAAATAAAAAAATAGATTTCTAATGATAAACTACTGGTATATACATTCATGAGATGTGTTGAGAAGTTTGAAAAAGAAAATGAAAAGATATATTTCTAGTGATAATCTACTGGTAGATACATTTATGAGATGTGTTGAAAAGATTGAAAAGGAAAATTAAAAAATATATTTCTAATGATAAACTAGATACATTGCTGAAATGTGTTGAAAAGTTTCAAAATGAAAGAAATATTTTTCTAATGATAAACTACCGGTATATACATTTATGAGAAGTGTTGAAAAGTTTGAAAAAGAAAATAAAAAATTATATTTCTAATGATAAACTAGAAACATTGCTGAAATGTGTTGACAAGTTTGAAAAATAAAATGAAAAGATATATTTCTAGTGATAATCTACCAGTAGATACATTTATGAGATGTGTTGAAAAGATTGAAAAAGAAAATAAAAAATTTATTTCCAATGATAAACTACCGGTAGATACATTTATGAGATGTGTTGAAAAGTTTGAAAAAGAAAATAAAAAAATATATTTCTAATGATAAACTACCAGTATATACATTTATGAGATGTGTTGAAAAGTTTGAAAAAGAAAATAAAAAAATATATTTCTAATGATAAACTAGATACATTGGTTGAAATGTGTTGAAAAGTTTCAAAATCAAAGAAATATTTGTCTAATGATAAAATACCGGTATATACATTTATGAGATGTGTTGAAAAGTTTGAAAAAGAAAATGAAAAAATATATTTCTAATGATCAACTAGATACATTGCTGAAATGTGTTGACAAGTTTGAAAAATAAAATGAAAAGATATATTTCTAGTGATAATCTACTGGTAGATACATTTATGAGATGTGTTGAAAAGATTGAAAAAGAAAATAAAAAAATATATTTCTAATGATATACTACCGGTAGATACATTTATGAGATGTGTTGAAAAGTTTGAAAAAGAAAATAAAAAAATAGATTTCTAATGATAAACTACTGGTATATACATTCATGAGATGTGTTGAGAAGTTTGAAAAAGAAAATGAAAAGATATATTTCTAGTGATAATCTACTGGTAGATACATTTATGAGATGTGTTGAAAAGATTGAAAAGGAAAATTAAAAAATATATTTCTAATGATAAACTAGATACATTGCTGAAATGTGTTGAAAAGTTTCAAAATGAAAGAAATATTTTTCTAATGATAAACTACCGGTATATACATTTATGAGAAGTGTTGAAAAGTTTGAACAAGAAAATAAAAAATTATATTTCTAATGATAAACTAGAAACATTGCTGAAATGTGTTGACAAGTTTGAAAAATAAAATGAAAAGATATATTTCTAGTGATAATCTACTGGTAGATACATTTATGAGATGTGTTGAAAAGTTTGAAAAAGAAAATAAAAAAATATATTTCTAATGATAAACTACCAGTATATACATTTATGAGATGTGTTGAAAAGTTTGAAAAAGAAAATAAAAAAATATATTTCTAATGATAAACTAGATACATTGGTTGAAATGTGTTGAAAAGTTTCAAAATCAAAGAAATATTTGTCTAATGATAAAATACCGGTATATACATTTATGAGATGTGTTGAAAAGTTTGAAAAAGAAAATGAAAAAATATATTTCTAATGATCAACTAGATACATTGCTGAAATGTGTTGACAAGTTTGAAAAATAAAATGAAAAGATATATTTCTAGTGATAATCTACTGGTAGATACATTTATGAGATGTGTTGAAAAGATTGAAAAAGAAAATAAAAAAATATATTTCTAATGATATACTACCGGTAGATACATTTATGAGATGTGTTGAAAAGTTTGAAAAAGAAAATAAAAAAATAGATTTCTAATGATAAACTACTGGTATATACATTCATGAGATGTGTTGAAAAGTTTGAAAAAGAAAATGAAAAGATATATTTCTAGTGATAATCTACTGGTAGATACATTTATGAGATGTGTTGAAAAGATTGAAAAGGAAAATTAAAAAATATATTTCTAATGATAAACTAGATACATTGCTGAAATGTGTTGAAAAGTTTCAAAATGAAAGAAATATTTTTCTAATGATAAACTACCGGTATATACATTTATGAGAAGTGTTGAAAAGTTTGAAAAAGAAAATAAAAAATTATATTTCTAATGATAAACTAGAAACATTGCTGAAATGTGTTGACAAGTTTGAAAAATAAAATGAAAAGATATATTTCTAGTGATAATCTACCAGTAGATACATTTATGAGATGTGTTGAAAAGATTGAAAAGGAAAATAAAAAAATATATTTCCAATGATAAACTACCGGTAGATACATTTATGAGATGTGTTGAAAAGTTTGAAAAAGAAAATAAAAAAATATATTTCTAATGATAAACTACCAGTATATACATTTATGAGATGTGTTGAAAAGTTTGAAAAAGAAAATAAAAAAATATATTTCTAATGATAAACTAGATACATTGGTTGAAATGTGTTGAAAAGTTTCAAAATCAAAGAAATATTTGTCTAATGATAAAATACCGGTATATACATTTATGAGATGTGTTGAAAAGTTTGAAAAAGAAAATGAAAAAATATATTTCTAATGATCAACTAGATACATTGCTGAAATGTGTTGACAAGTTTGAAAAATAAAATGAAAAGATATATTTCTAGTGATAATCTACTGGTAGATACATTTATGAGATGTGTTGAAAAGATTGAAAAAGAAAATAAAAAAATATATTTCTAATGATATACTACCGGTAGATACATTTATGAGATGTGTTGAAAAGTTTGAAAAAGAAAATAAAAAAATAGATTTCTAATGATAAACTACTGGTATATACATTCATGAGATGTGTTGAGAAGTTTGAAAAAGAAAATGAAAAGATATATTTCTAGTGATAATCTACTGGTAGATACATTTATGAGATGTGTTGAAAAGATTGAAAAGGAAAATTAAAAAATATATTTCTAATGATAAACTAGATACATTGCTGAAATGTGTTGAAAAGTTTCAAAATGAAAGAAATATTTTTCTAATGATAAACTACCGGTATATACATTTATGAGAAGTGTTGAAAAGTTTGAAAAAGAAAATAAAAAATTATATTTCTAATGATAAACTAGAAACATTGCTGAAATGTGTTGACAAGTTTGAAAAATAAAATGAAAAGATATATTTCTAGTGATAATCTACCAGTAGATACATTTATGAGATGTGTTGAAAAGATTGAAAAAGAAAATAAAAAAATATATTTCTAATGATAAACTAGATACATTGCTGAAATGTGTTGAAAAGTTTCAAAATCAAAGAAATATTTTTCTAATGATAAATTAGATACATTTATGAAATGTGTTGAAAAGTTTGAACAAGATAATTAAAAAAAAAATATCTAATGATAAACTATATACATTTATGAGATGTGTTGACAAGTTTTAACACATCTCATAAATAAAAAAAATTTATTTCTAATGATAAACTACTGGTATATACATTTATGAGATGTGTTGAAAAGTTTGAAAAAGAAAATAAAAAAATATATTTCTAATGATAAACTAGATACATTGCTGAAATGTGTTGAAACACATCTCATAAATGTATAAAGATATATTTCTAGTGATAATCTACCGGTAGATACATTTATGAGATGTGTTGAAAAGTTTCAAAATCAAAGAAATATTTTTCTAATGATAAATTATATACATTTATGAAATGTGTTGAAAAGTTTGAACAAGAAAATAAAAAAAAAATATTTCTAATGATAAACTATATACATTTATGAAATGTGTTGACAAGTTTGAAAAAGAAAATGAAAAGATATATTTCTAGTGATAATCTACTGGTAGATACATTTATGAGATGTGTTGAAAAGATTGAAAAATAAAATAAAAAAATATATTTCTAATGATAAACTACCGGTATATACATTTATGAGATGTGTTGAAAAGATTGAAAAAGAAAATAAAAAAATATATTTCTAATGATAAACTCGATACATTGCTTAAATGTGTTGAAAAGTTTCAAAATCACAAAAATATTTTTCTAATGATAAACTACCGGTATATACATTTATGAGATGTGTTGAAAAGTATGAAAAAGAAAATAAAAAAATATATTTCTAATGATAAACTAGATACATTGCTGAAATGTGTTGACAAGTTTGAAAAAGAAAATTAAAAAATATATTTCTAATGATAAACTACCGGTAGATACATTTATGAGATGTGTTGAAAAGTTTGAAAAAGACAATTAAAAAATATATTTCTAATGATGAACTAGATACATTGCTGAAATGTGTTGAAAAGTTTCAAAATCAAAGAAATATTTTTCTAATGATAAATTAGATACATTTATGAAATGTGTTGAAAATTTTGAACAAGAAAATAAAAAAACAGTATTTCTAATGATAAACTATATACATTTATGAAATGTGTTGACAAGTTTGAAAAATAAAATGAAAAGATATATTTCTAGTGATAATCTACTGGTAGATACATTTATGAGATGTGTTGAAAAGATTGAAAAAGAAAATAAAAAAATATATTTCTAATGATATACTACCGGTAGATACATTTATGAGATGTGTTGAAAAGTTTGAAAAAGAAAATAAAAAAATAGATTTCTAATGATAAACTACCGGTATATACATTCATGAGATGTGTTGAAAAGTTTGAAAAAGAAAATGAAAAGATATATTTCTAGTGATAATCTACTGGTAGATACATTTATGAGATGTGTTGAAAAGATTGAAAAGAAAAATTAAAAAATATATTTCCAATGATAAACTAGATACATTGCTGAAATGTGTTGAAAAGTTTCAAAATGAAAGAAATATTTTTCTAATGATAAACTACCGGTATATACATTTATGAGAAGTGTTGAAAAGTTTGAAAAAGAAAATAAAAAATTATATTTCTAATGATAAACTAGATACATTGCTGAAATGTGTTGAAAAGTTTCAAAATCAAAGAAATATTTTTCTAATGATAAATTAGATACATTTATGAAATGTGTTGAAAAGAGTGAAAAAGAAAATAAAAAATTATATTTCTAATGATAAACTAGAAACATTGCTGAAATGTGTTGACAAGTTTGAAAAAGAAAATAAAAAAATAGATTTCTAATGATAAACTACCGGTATATACATTCATGAGATGTGTTGAAAAGTTTGAAAAAGAAAATGAAAAGATATATTTCTAGTGATAATCTACTGGTAGATACATTTATGAGATGTGTTGAAAAGATTGAAAAGGAAAATTAAAAAATATATTTCTAATGATATACTACCGGTAGATACATTTATGAGATGTGTTGAAAAGTTTGAAAAAGAAAATAAAAAAATAGATTTCTAATGATAAACTATATACATTGCTGAAATGTGTTGAAAAGTTTCAAAATGAAAGAAATATTTTTCTAATGATAAACTACCGGTATATACATTTATGAGAAGTGTTGAAAAGTTTGAAAAAGAAAATAAAAAATTATATTTCTAATGATAAACTAGAAACATTGCTGAAATGTGTTGACAAGTTTGAAAAATAAAATGAAAAGATATATTTCTAGTGATAATCTACCAGTAGATACATTTATGAGATGTGTTGAAAAGATTGAAAAAGAAAATAAAAAAATATATTTCTAATGATAAACTAGATACATTGCTGAAATGTGTTGAAAAGTTTCAAAATCAAAGAAATATTTTTCTAATGATAAATTAGATACATTTATGAAATGTGTTGAAAAGTTTGAACAAGATAATTTTAAAAAAAATATCTAATGATAAACTATATACATTTATGAGATGTGTTGACAAGTTTCAACACATCTCATAAATTAAAAAAATGTATTTCTAATGATAAACTACTGGTATATACATTTATGAGATGTGTTGAAAAGTTTGAAAAAGAAAATAAAAAAATATATTTCTAATGATAAACTAGATACATTGCTGAAATGTGTTGAAATACATCTCATAAATGTATAAAGATATATTTCTAGTGATAATCTACCGGTAGATACATTTATGAGATGTGTTGAAAAGTTTCAAAATCAAAGAAATATTTTTCTAATGATAAATTAGATACATTTATGAAATGTGTTGAAAAGTTTGAACAAGAAAATAAAAAAAAAATATTTCTAATGATAAACTATATACATTTATGAAATGTGTTGACAAGTTTGAAAAATAAAATGAAAAGATATATTTCTAGTGATAAACTACCGGTAGATACATTTATGAGATGTGTTGAAAAGTTTGAAAAAGAAAATAAAAAATATATTTCTAATGATAAACTACCGGTATATACATTTATGAGATGTGTTGAAAAGTTTGAAAAAGAAAATAAAAATATATATTTCTAGTGATAATCTACTGGTAGATACATTTATGAGATGTGTTGAAAAGATTGAAAAGGAAAATTGAAAAATATATTTCTAATGATATACTACCGGTAGATACATTTATGAGATGTGTTGAAAAGTTTGAAAAAGAAAATAAAAAAATAGATTTCTAATGATAAACTATATACATTGCTGAAATGTGTTGAAAAGTTTCAAAATGAAAGAAATATTTTTCTAATGATAAACTACCGGTATATACATTTATGAGAAGTGTTGAAAAGTTTGAAAAAGAAAATAAAAAATTATATTTCTAATGATAAACTAGAAACATTGCTGAAATGTGTTGACAAGTTTGAAAAATAAAATGAAAAGATATATTTCTAGTGATAATCTACCAGTAGATACATTTATGAGATGTGTTGAAAAGATTGAAAAAGAAAATAAAAAAATATATTTCTAATGATAAACTAGATACATTGCTGAAATGTGTTGAAAAGTTTCAAAATCAAAGAAATATTTTTCTAATGATAAATTAGATACATTTATGAAATGTGTTGAAAAGTTTGAACAAGATAATTAAAAAAAAAATATCTAATGATAAACTATATACATTTATGAGATGTGTTGACAAGTTTCAACACATCTCATAAATTAAAAAAATGTATTTCTAATGATAAACTACTGGTATATACATTTATGAGATGTGTTGAAAAGTTTGAAAAAGAAAATAAAAAAATATATTTCTAATGATAAACTAGATACATTGCTGAAATGTGTTGAAACACATCTCATAAATGTATAAAGATATATTTCTAGTGATAATCTACCAGTAGATACATTTATGAGATGTGTTGAAAAGTTTCAAAATCAAAGAAATATTTTTCTAATGATAAATTATATACATTTATGAAATGTGTTGAAAAGTTTGAACAAGAAAATAAAAAAAAAATATTTCTAATGATAAACTATATACATTTATGAAATGTGTTGACAAGTTTGAAAAATAAAATGAAAAGATATATTTCTAGTGATAAACTACCGGTAGATACATTTATGAGATGTGTTGAAAAGTTTGAAAAAGAAAATAAAAAATATATTTCTAATGATAAACTACCGGTATATACATTTATGAGATGTGTTGAAAAGTTTGAAAAAGAAAATAAAAATATATATTTCTAATGATAAACTAGATACATTGCTGAAATGTGTTGAAAAGTTTCAAAATCAAAGAAATATTTTTCTAATGATAAACTACCGGTATATACATTTATGAGAAGTGTTGAAAAGTTTGAAAAAGAAAATAAAAAATTATATTTCTAATGATAAACTAGAAACATTGCTGAAATGTGTTGACAAGTTTGAAAAATAAAATGAAAAGATATATTTCTAGTGATAATCTACTGGTAGATACATTTATGAGATGTGTTGAAAAGATTGAAAAAGAAAATAAAAAAATATATTTCTAATGATATACTACCGGTAGATACATTTATGAGATGTGTTGAAAAGTTTGAAAAAGAAAATAAAAAAATAGATTTCTAATGATAAACTATATACATTGCTGAAATGTGTTGAAAAGTTTCAAAATCAAAGAAATATTTTTCTAATGATAAATTAGATACATTTATGAAATGTGTTGAAAAGTTTGAACAAGATAATTAAAAAAAAAATATCTAATGATAAACTATATACATTTATGAGATGTGTTGACAAGTTTCAACACATCTCATAAATTAAAAAAATGTATTTCTAATGATAAACTACTGGTATATACATTTATGAGATGTGTTGAAAAGTTTGAAAAAGAAAATAAAAAAATATATTTCTAATGATAAACTAGATACATTGCTGAAATGTGTTGAAACACATCTCATAAATGTATAAAGATATATTTCTAGTGATAATCTACCGGTAGATACATTTATGAGATGTGTTGAAAAGTTTCAAAATCAAAGAAATATTTTTCTAATGATAAATTAGATACATTTATGAAATGTGTTGAAAAGTTTGAACAAGAAAATAAAAAATAAATATTTCTAATGATAAACTATATACATTTATGAAATGTGTTGACAAGTTTGAAAAATAAAATGAAAAGATATATTTCTAGTGATAAACTACCGGTAGATACATTTATGAGATGTGTTGAAAAGTTTGAAAAAGAAAATAAAAATATATATTTCTAATGATAAACTAGATACATTGCTGAAATGTGTTGAAAAGTTTCAAAATCAAAGAAATATTTTTCTAATGATAAACTACCGGTATATACATTTATGAGAAGTGTTGAAAAGTTTGAAAAAGAAAATAAAAAATTATATTTCTAATGATAAACTAGAAACATTGCTGAAATGTGTTGACAAGTTTGAAAAATAAAATGAAAAGATATATTTCTAGTGATAATCTACTGGTAGATACATTTATGAGATGTGTTGAAAAGATTGAAAAAGAAAATAAAAAAATATATTTCTAATGATATACTACAGGTAGATACATTTATGAGATGTGTTGAAAAGTTTGAAAAAGAAAATAAAAAAATAGATTTCTAATGATAAACTACCGGTATATACATTCATGAGATGTGTTGAAAAGTTTGAAAAAGAAAATGAAAAGATATATTTCTAGTGATAATCTACTGGTAGATACATTTATGAGATGTGTTGAAAAGATTGAAAAGGAAAATTAAAAAATATATTTCTAATGATATACTACCGGTAGATACATTTATGAGATGTGTTGAAAAGTTTGAAAAAGAAAATAAAAAAATAGATTTCTAATGATAAACTATATACATTGCTGAAATGTGTTGAAAAGTTTCAAAATGAAAGAAATATTTTTCTAATGATAAACTACCGGTATATACATTTATGAGAAGTGTTGAAAAGTTTGAAAAAGAAAATAAAAAATTATATTTCTAATGATAAACTAGAAACATTGCTGAAATGTGTTGACAAGTTTGAAAAATAAAATAAAAAGATATATTTCTAGTGATAATCTACCAGTAGATACATTTATGAGATGTGTTGAAAAGATTGAAAAAGAAAATAAAAAAATATATTTCTAATGATAAACTAGATACATTGCTGAAATGTGTTGAAAAGTTTCAAAATCAAAGAAATATTTTTCTAATGATAAATTAGATACATTTATGAAATGTGTTGAAAAGTTTGAACAAGATAATTAAAAAAAAAATATCTAATGATAAACTATATACATTTATGAGATGTGTTGACAAGTTTCAACACATCTCATAAATTAAAAAAATGTATTTCTAATGATAAACTACTGGTATATACATTTATGAGATGTGTTGAAAAGTTTGAAAAAGAAAATAAAAAAATATATTTCTAATGATAAACTAGATACATTGCTGAAATGTGTTGAAACACATCTCATAAATGTATAAAGATATATTTCTAGTGATAATCTACCGGTAGATACATTTATGAGATGTGTTGAAAAGTTTCAAAATCAAAGAAATATTTTTCTAATGATAAATTAGATACATTTATGAAATGTGTTGAAAAGTTTGAACAAGAAAACAAAAAAAATTAAATTTCTAATGATAAACTATATACATTTATGAAATGTGTTGACAAGTTTGAAAAAGAAAATGAAAAGATATATTTCTAGTGATAATCTACTGGTAGATACATTTATGAGATGTGTTGAAAAGTTTGAAATAGAAAATAAAAAAATATATTTCTAATGATAAACTACCAGTATATACATTTATGAGATGTGTTGAAAAGTTTGAAAAAGAAAATAAAAAAATATATTTCTAATGATAAACTAGATACATTGGTTGAAATGTGTTGAAAAGTTTCAAAATCAAAGAAATATTTTTCTAATGATAAATTATATACATTTATGAAATGTGTTGAAAAGTTTGAACAAGAAAATTAAAAAAAAATATTTCTAATAATAAACTATATACATTTATGAAATGTGTTGACAAGTTTGAAAAAGAAAATGAAAAGATATATTTCTAGTGATAATCTACTGGTAGATACATTTATGAGATGTGTTGAAAAGATTGAAAAGGAAAATAAAAAAATATATTTCCAATGATAATCTACCGGTAGATACATTTATGAGATGTGTTGAAAAGTTTGAAAAAGAAAATAAAAAAATATATTTCTAATGATAAACTACCAGTATATACATTTATGAGATGTGTTGAAAAGTTTGAATAAGAAAATAAAAAAATATATTTCTAATGATAAACTAGATACATTGGTTGAAATGTGTTGAAAAGTTTCAAAATCAAAGAAATATTTGTCTAATGATAAAATACCAGTATATACATTTATGAGATGTGTTGAAAAGTTTGAAAAAGAAAATCAAAGAAATATTTTTCAAATGATAAATTAGATACATTTATGAAATGTGTTGAAAAGTTTGAACAAGAAAATAAGAAAAAAAATATTTCTAATGATAAACTATATACATTTATGAAATGTGTTGACAAGTTTGAAAAAGAAAATGAAAAGATATATTTCTAGTGATAATCTACTGGTAGATACATTTATGAGATGTGTTGAAAAGATTGAAAAAGAAAATAAAAAAATATATTTCTAATGATAAACTAGATACATTGCTTAAATGTGTTGAAAAGTTTCAAAATCACAAAAATATTTTTCTAATGATAAACTACCGGTATATACATTTATGAGATGTGTTGAAAAGTATGAAAAAGAAAATTAAAAAATATATTTCTAATGATAAACTAGATACATTGCTGAAATGTGTTGACAAGTTTGAAAAAGAAAATGAAAAAATATATTTCTAATGATAAACTACCAGTAGATACATTTATGAGATGTGTTGAAAAGTTTGAAAAAGACAATTAAAAAATATATTTCTAATGATGAACTAGATACATTGCTGAAATGTGTTGAAAAGTTTCAAAATCAAAGAAATATTTTTCTAATGATAAATTAGATACATTTATGAAATGTGTTGAAAAGTTTGAACAAGAAAATAAAAAAACAATATTTCTAATGATAAACTATATACATTTATGAAATGTGTTGACAAGTTTGAAAAAGAAAATGAAAAGATATATTTCTAGTGATAATCTACTGGTAGATACATTTATGAGATGTGTTGAAAAGATTGAAAAGGAAAATAAAAAAATATATTTCCAATGATAAACTACCGGTAGATACATTTATGAGATGTGTTGAAAAGTTTGAAAAAGAAAATAAAAAAATATATTTCTAATGATAAACTACCAGTATATACATTTATGAGATGTGTTGAAAAGTTTGAAAAAGAAAATAAAAAAATATATTTCTAATGATAAACTAGATACATTGGTTGAAATGTGTTGAAAAGTTTCAAAATCAAAGAAATATTTGTCTAATGATAAAATACCGGTATATACATTTATGAGATGTGTTGAAAAGTTTGAAAAAGAAAATGAAAAAATATATTTCTAATGATCAACTAGATACATTGCTGAAATGTGTTGACAAGTTTGAAAAATAAAATGAAAAGATATATTTCTAGTAATAAACTACCGGTAGATACATTTATGAGATGTGTTGAAAAGATTGAAAAAGAAAATAAAAAAATATATTTCTAATGATAAACTACCGGTAGATACATTTATGAGATGTGTTGAAAAGTTTGAAAAAGAAAATAAAAAAATAGATTTCCAATGATAAACTACCGGTAGATACATTTATGAGATGTGTTGAAAAGTTTGAAAAAGAAAATAAAAAAATATATTTCTAATGATAAACTAGATACATTGGTTGAAATGTGTTGAAAAGTTTCAAAATCAAAGAAATAGTTGTCTAATGATAAACTACCGGTATATACATTTATGAGATGTGTTGAAAAGTTTGAAAAAGAAAATAAAAAAATATATTTCTAATGATAAACTATATACATTTATGAAATGTGTTGAAAAATTTCAAAATCAAAGAAATATTTTTCTAATGATAAATTAGATACATTTATGAAATGTGTTGAAAAGTTTGAACAAGAAAACAAAAAAAATTAAATTTCTAATGATAAACTATATACATTTATGAAATGTGTTGACAAGTTTGAAAAAGAAAATGAAAAGATATATTTCTAGTGATAATCTACTGGTAGATACATTTATGAGATGTGTTGACAAGTTTGAAAAAGAAAATGAAAAGATATATTTCTAGTGATAATCTACCGGTAGATACATTTATGAGATGTGTTGAAAAGTTTGAAAAAGAAAATAAAAAATATATTTCTAATGATAAACTAGATACATTGGTTGAAATGTGTTGAAAAGTTTTAAAATCAAAGAAATAGTTGTCTAATGATAAACTACCGGTATATACATTTATGAGATGTGTTGAAAAGTTTGAAAAAGAAAATGAAAAAATATATTTCTAATGATCAACTACCGGTAGATACATTTATGAGATGTGTTGAAAAGTTTCAAAATCAAAGAAATATTTTTCTAATGATAAATTATATACATTTATGAAATGTGTTGAAAAGTTTGAACAAGAAAATAAAAAAAAAATATTTCTAATGATAAACTATATACATTTATGAAATGTGTTGACAAGTTTGAAAAATAAAATGAAAAGATATATTTCTAGTAATAAACTACCGGTAGATACATTTATGAGATGTGTTGAAAAGTTTGAAAAAGAAAATAAAAAATATATTTCTAATGATAAACTACCGGTATATACATTTATGAGATGTGTTGAAAAGTTTGAAAAAGAAAATAAAAATATATATTTCTAATGATAAACTAGATACATTGCTGAAATGTGTTGAAAAGTTTCAAAATCAAAGAAATATTTTTCTAATGATAAACTACCGGTATATACATTTATGAGAAGTGTTGAAAAGTTTGAAAAAGAAAATAAAAAATTATATTTCTAATGATAAACTAGAAACATTGCTGAAATGTGTTGACAAGTTTGAAAAATAAAATGAAAAGATATATTTCTAGTGATAATCTACCGGTATATACATTTATGAGATGTGTTGAAAAGATTGAAAAAGAAAATAAAAAAATATATTTCTAAGGATAAACTAGATACATTGCTGAAATGTGTTGAAAAATTTCAAAATCAAAGAAATATTTTTCTAATGATAAATTAGATACATTTATGAAATGTGTTGAAAAGTTTGAACAAGAAAACAAAAAAAATTAAATTTCTAATGATAAACTATATACATTTATGAAATGTGTTGACAAGTTTGAAAAAGAAAATGAAAAGATATATTTCTAGTGATAATCTACTGGTAGATACATTTATGAGATGTGTTGACAAGTTTGAAAAAGAAAATGAAAAGATATATTTCTAGTGATAATCTACCGGTAGATACATTTATGAGATGTGTTGAAAAGTTTGAAAAAGAAAATAAAAAATATATTTCTAATGATAAACTAGATACATTGGTTGAAATGTGTTGAAAAGTTTCAAAATCAAAGAAATATTTTTCTAATGATAAATTATATACATTTATGAAATGTGTTGAAAAGTTTGAACAAGAAAATTAAAAAAAAATATTTCTAATAATAAACTATATACATTTATGAAATGTGTTGACAAGTTTGAAAAAGAAAATGAAAAGATATATTTCTAGTGATAATCTACTGGTAGATACATTTATGAGATGTGTTGAAAAGATTGAAAAGGAAAATAAAAAAATATATTTCCAATGATAATCTACCGGTAGATACATTTATGAGATGTGTTGAAAAGTTTGAAAAAGAAAATAAAAAAATATATTTCTAATGATAAACTACCAGTATATACATTTATGAGATGTGTTGAAAAGTTTGAAAAAGAAAATAAAAAAATATATTTCTAATGATAAACTAGATACATTGGTTGAAATGTGTTGAAAAGTTTCAAAATCAAAGAAATATTTGTCTAATGATAAAATACCAGTATATACATTTATGAGATGTGTTGAAAAGTTTGAAAAAGAAAATCAAAGAAATATTTTTCAAATGATAAATTAGATACATTTATGAAATGTGTTGAAAAGTTTGAACAAGAAAATAAGAAAAAAAATATTTCTAATGATCAACTAGATACATTGCTGAAATGTGTTGACAAGTTTGAAAAATAAAATGAACAGATATATTTCTAGTGATATACTACCGGTAGATACATTTATGAGATGTGTTGAAAAGATTGAAAAAGAAAATAAAAAAATATATTTCTAATGATAAACTACCGGTAGATACATTTATGAGATGTGTTGAAAAGTTTGAAAAAGAAAATAAAAAAATAGATTTCCAATGATAAACTACCGGTAGATACATTTATGAGATGTGTTGAAAAGTTTGAAAAAGAAAATAAAAAAATATATTTCTAATGATAAACTAGATACATTGGTTGAAATGTGTTGAAAAGTTTCAAAATCAAAGAAATAGTTGTCTAATGATAAATTAGATACATTTATGAAATGTGTTGAAAAGTTTGAACAAGAAAACAAAAAAAATTAAATTTCTAATGATAAACTATATACATTTATGAAATGTGTTGACAAGTTTGAAAAAGAAAATGAAAAGATATATTTCTAGTGATAATCTACTGGTAGATACATTTATGAGATGTGTTGACAAGTTTGAAAAAGAAAATGAAAAGATATATTTCTAGTGATAATCTACCGGTAGATACATTTATGAGATGTGTTGAAAAGTTTGAAAAAGAAAATAAAAAATATATTTCTAATGATAAACTAGATACATTGGTTGAAATGTGTTGAAAAGTTTTAAAATCAAAGAAATAGTTGTCTAATGATAAACTACCGGTATATACATTTATGAGATGTGTTGAAAAGTTTGAAAAAGAAAATGAAAAAATATATTTCTAATGATCAACTACCGGTAGATACATTTATGAGATGTGTTGAAAAGTTTCAAAATCAAAGAAATATTTTTCTAATGATAAATTATACACATTTATGAAATGTGTTGAAAAGTTTGAACAAGAAAATTTAAAAAAAATATTTCTAATAATAAACTATATACATTTATGAAATGTGTTGACAAGTTTGAAAAAGAAAATGAAAAGATATATTTCTAGTGATAATCTACCGGTAGATACATTTATGAGATGTGTTGAAAAGATTGAAAAATAAAATAAATAAATATATTTCTAATGATAAACTACCGGTAGATACATTTATGTGATGTGTTGAAAAGTTTGAAAAAGAGAATTAAAAAATATATTTCTAATGATAAACTATATACATTTATGAAATGTGTTGAAAAATTTCAAAATCAAAGAAATATTTTTCTAATGATAAATTAGATACATTTATGAAATGTGTTGAAAAGTTTGAAAAAGAAAATGAAAAAATATATTTCTAATGATCAACTACCGGTAGATACATTTATGAGATGTGTTGAAAAGTTTCAAAATCAAAGAAATATTTTTCTAATGATAAATTATACACATTTATGAAATGTGTTGAAAAGTTTGAACAAGAAAATTTAAAAAAAATATTTCTAATAATAAACTATATACATTTATGAAATGTGTTGACAAGTTTGAAAAATAAAATGAAAAGATATATTTCTAGTGATAATCTACTGGTAGATACATTTATGAGATGTGTTGAAAAGATTGAAAAAGAAAATAAAAAAATATATTTCTAATGATAAACTACCGGTAGATACATTTATGAGATGTGATGAAAAGTTTGAAAAAGAAAATAAAAAAATAGATTTCTAATGATAAACTACCGGCATATACATTCATGAGATGTGTTGAAAAGTTTGAAAAAGAAAATGAAAAGATATATTTCTAGTGATAATCTACTGGTAGATACATTTATGAGATGTGTTGAAAAGATTGAAAAGGAAATTTAAAAAATATATTTCCAATGATAAACTACCGGTAGATACATTTATGAGATGTGTTGAAAAGTTTGAAAAAGAAAATAAAAAAATATATTTCTAATGATAAACTAGATACATTTATGAAATGTGTGGAAAAGTTTGAATAAGAAAACAAAAAAAATTAAATTTCTAATGATAAACTTTATACATTTATGAAATGTGTTGACAAGTTTGAAAAAGAAAATGAAAAGATATATTTCTAGTGATAATCTACTGGTAGATATATTTATGAGATGTGTTGACAAGTTTGAAAAAGAAAATGAAAAGATATATTTCTAGTGATAATCTACCGGTAGATACATTTATGAGATGTGTTGAAAAGTTTGAAAAAGAAAATAAAAAATATATTTCTAATGATAAACTAGATACATTGGTTGAAATGTGTTGAAAAGTTTCAAAATCAAAGAAATAGTTGTCTAATGATAAACTACCGGTATATACATTTATGAGATGTGTTGAAAAGTTTGAAAAAGAAAATGAAAAAATATTTTTCTAATGATAAACTACCGGTATATACATTTATGAGATGTGTTGAAAAGTATGAAAAAGAAAATAAAAAAATATATTTCTAATGATAAACTAGATACATTGCTGAAATGTGTTGACAAGTTTGAAAAAGAAAATGAAAAGATTTATTTCTAGTGATAATCTACCGGTAGATACATTTATGAGATGTGTTGAAAAGATTGAAAAAGAAAATAAAAAAATATATTTCTAATGATAAACAACCGGTAGATACATTTATGAGATGTGTTGAAAAGTTTGAAAAAGACAATTAAATAATATATTTCTAATGATGAACTACATACATTGCTGAAATGTGTTGAAAAGTTTCAAAATCAAAGAAATATTTTTCTAATGATAAATTAGATACATTTATGAAATGTGTTGAAAAGTTTGAACAAGAAAATAAAAAAACAATATTTCTAATGATAAACTATATACATTTATGAAATGTGTTGACAAGTTTGAAAAAGAAAATGAAAAGATATATTTCTAGTGATAATCTACTGGTAGATACATTTATGAGATGTGTTGAAAAGATTGAAAAGGAAAATTAAAAAATATATTTCCAATGATAAACTACCGGTAGATACATTTATGAGATGTGTTGAAAAGTTTGAAAAAGAAAATAAAAAAATATATTTCTAATGATAAACTACCGGTATATACATTCACGAGATGTGTTGAAAAGTTTGAAAAAGAAAATGAAAAGATATATTTCTAGTGATAATCTACTGGTAGATACATTTATGAGATGTGTTGAAAAGATTGAAAAGGAAAATTAAAAAATATATTTCCAATGATAAACTACCGGTAGATACATTTATGAGATGTGTTGAAAAGTTTGAAAAAGAAAATAAAAAAATATATTTCTAATGATAAACTATATACATTTATGAAATGTGCTGAAAACTTTCAAAATCAAAGAAATATTTTTCAAATGATAAATTAGATACATTTATGAAATGTGTTGAAAAGTTTGAACAAGAAAATAAGAAAAAAAATATTTCTAATGATAAACTATATACATTTATGAAATGTGTTGACAAGTTTGAAAAAGAAAATGAAAAGATATATTTCTAGTGATAATCTACTGGTCGATACATTTATGAGATGTGTTGAAAAGATTGAAAAAGAAAATAAATAAATATATTTCTAATGATAAACTAGATACATTGCTTAAATGTGTTGAAAAGTTTCAAAATCACAAAAATATTTTTCTAATGATAAACTACCGGTATATACATTTATGAGATGTGTTGAAAAGTTTGAAAAAGAAAATAAAAAAATATATTTCTAATGATAAACTAGATACATTGCTGAAATGTGTTGACAAGTTTGAAAAAGAAAATGAAAAGATTTATTTCTAGTGATAATCTACCGGTAGATACATTTATGAGATGTGTTGAAAAGATTGAAAAAGAAAATAAAAAAATATATTTCTAATGATATACAACCGGTAGATACATTTATGAGATGTGTTGAAAAGTTTGAAAAAGACAATTAAAAAATATATTTCTAATGATGAACTACATACATTGCTGAAATGTGTTGAAAAGTTTCAAAATCAAATAAATATTTTTCTAATGATAAATTAGATACATTTATGAAATGTGTTGAAAAGTTTGAACAAGAAAATAAAAAAACAATATTTCGAATGATAAACTATATACATTTATGAAATGTGTTGACAAGTTTGAAAAAGAAAATGAAAAGATATATTTCTAGTGATAATCTACTGGTAGATACATTTATGAGATGTGTTGAAAAGATTGAAAAGGAAAATAAAAAAATATATTTCCAATGATAAACTACCGGTAGATACATTTATGAGATGTGTTGAAAAGTTTGAAAAAGAAAATAAAAAAATATATTTCTAATGATAAACTACCAGTATATACATTATGAGATGTGTTGAAAAGTTTGAAAAAGAAAATAAAAAAATATATTTCTAATGATAAACTAGATACATTGGTTGAAATGTGTTGAAAAGTTTCAAAATCAAAGAAATATTTGTCTAATGATAAAATACCGGTATATACATTTATGAGATGTGTTGAAAAGTTTGAAAAAGAAAATGAAAAAATATATTTCTAATGATCAACTAGATACATTGCTGAAATGTGTTGACAAGTTTGAAAAATAAAATGAAAAGATATATTTCTAGTGATAATCTACTGGTAGATACATTTATGAGATGTGTTGAAAAGATTGAAAAAGAAAATAAAAAAATATATTTCTAATGATAAACTACCGGTAGATACATTTATGAGATGTGTTGAAAAGTTTGAAAAAGAAAATAAAAAAATAGATTTCTAATGATAAACTACCGGTATATACATTCACGAGATGTGTTGAAAAGTTTGAAAAAGAAAATGAAAAGATATATTTCTAGTGATAATCTACTGGTAGATACATTTATGAGATGTGTTGAAAAGATTGAAAAGGAAAATTAAAAAATATATTTCCAATGATAAACTACCGGTAGATACATTTATGAGATGTGTTGAAAAGTTTGAAAAAGAAAATAAAAAAATATATTTCTAATGATAAACTATATACATTTATGAAATGTGCTGAAAACTTTCAAAATCAAAGAAATATTTTTCAAATGATAAATTAGATACATTTATGAAATGTGTTGAAAAGTTTGAACAAGAAAATAAGAAAAAAAATATTTCTAATGATAAACTATATACATTTATGAAATGTGTTGACAAGTTTGAAAAAGAAAATGAAAAGATATATTTCTAGTGATAATCTACTGGTAGATACATTTATGAGATGTGTTGAAAAGATTGAAAAAGAAAATAAAAAAATATATTTCTAATGATAAACTAGATACATTGCTTAAATGTGTTGAAAAGTTTCAAAATCACAAAAATATTTTTCTAATGATAAACTACCGGTATATACATTTATGAGATGTGTTGAAAAGTATGAAAAAGAAAATAAAAAAATATATTTCTAATGATAAACTAGATACATTGCTGAAATGTGTTGACAAGTTTGAAAAAGAAAATGAAAAGATTTATTTCTAGTGATAATCTACCGGTAGATACATTTATGAGATGTGTTGAAAAGATTGAAAAAGAAAATAAAAAAATATATTTCTAATGATAAACAACCGGTAGATACATTTATGAGATGTGTTGAAAAGTTTGAAAAAGACAATTAAAAAATATATTTCTAATGATGAACTACATACATTGCTGAAATGTGTTGAAAAGTTTCAAAATCAAAGAAATATTTTTCTAATGATAAATTAGATAAATTTATGAAATGTGTTGAAAAGTTTGAACAAGAAAATAAAAAAACAATATTTCTAATGATAAACTATATACATTTATGAAATGTGTTGACAAGTTTGAAAAAGAAAATGAAAAGATATATTTCTAGTGATAATCTACTGGTAGATACATTTATGAGATGTGTTGAAAAGATTGAAAAGGAAAATTAAAAAATATATTTCCAATGATAAACTACCGGTAGATACATTTATGAGATGTGTTGAAAAGTTTGAAATAGAAAATAAAAAAATATATTTCTAATGATAAACTATATACATTTATGAAATGTGTTGAAAAGTTTGAAAAAGAAAATGAAAAGATATATTTCTAGTGATAATCTACCAGTAGATACATTTATGAGATGTGTTGAAAGGTTTGAAAAAGAAAATCAAAAAACATATTTCTAATGAAAAACTATATACATTTATGAAATGTGTTGAAAAGTTTGGAAAAGAAAATCAAAAAATATATTTCTAGTAATAAACTAGATACATTTATGAAATATGTTGAAAGGATTGAAAAAGAAAATCAAAAAATATATTTCTAATGTTAAACTAGATACACTTATGAAATGTGTTGGAAAGTTTGAAAATCAAACAAAAATATTTCTTATGATAAACTAGATACATTTATGAAATATGTTGAAAAGTTTGGAAAAAAATAAAATAAAAAAATGTATTTCTAGTGATAAACTAGATATATTTATGAGATGTGTTGAAAAGTTTCAAAATCAAAAAATATATTTCTAATGATAAACTAGATACATTTATGAAATATGTTGAAAAGTTTGAACAAGAAAATCAAAAAATTATTTCTTATGATAAACTAGATACATTTATGAAATGTGTTGATAATTTTGAAAAAGAAAATATAAAAATATACTTCTAGTGGAAAACTACCGGTAGATACATTTATGAGATGTCCTGAAAAGTTTCAAAATTAAAAAAAAAAATGTAAAATAGATACATTTATGAAATGTTTTGAAAAAATTTAAAAAAAAATCAAAACATATATTTCTAGTGATAAACTACCGGTAGATACATTTATGAGATGTGTTGAAAAGTTTGAAAGAGAAATTATAGGTAGAAAGTTTGAAAGTAGATCTAATAGGGAAAAGGTAGATATAATAGTGAAAAAGTAGATATAATAGTGAAAAAGTAGATAATAATAGGGAAAAAGTAGATATAATAGGCAAAAAGTAGATATAATAGGGAAAAAGTTGATATAATAGTGAAAAAGTAGATATAATAGAGATAATGTAGATATAATAGTAAAAAAGTAGATATAATAGGGAAAAAGTAGATATAATAGTGAAAAAGTAGATATAATAGTGAAATAGTAGATATAATAGGGAAAAAGTTGATATAATAGTGAAAAAGTAGATATAATAGAGATAATGTAGATATAATAGTAAAAAAGTAGATATAATAGGGAAAAAGTAGATATAATAGTGAAAAAGTAGATATAATAGGGAAATAGTAGATATAATAGTAAAAAAGTAGATATAATAGTGAAAAGGTAGATATAATAGGGAAATAGTAGATATAATAGTGAAAAAGTAGATATAATAGAGATAATGTAGATATAATAGGGAAAAAGTAGATATAATAGTGAAATAGTAGATATAATAGGGATAATGTAGATATAATAGGGAAAAAGTTGATATAATAGTGAAAAAGTAGATATAATAGAGATAATGTAGATATAATAGTAAAAAAGTAGATATAATAGGGAAAAAGTAGATATAATAGTGAAAAAGTAGATATAATAGGGAAATAGTAGATATAATAGTAAAAAAGTAGATATAATAGTGAAAAGGTAGATATAATAGGGAAATAGTAGATATAATAGTGAAAAAGTAGATATAATAGAGATAATGTAGATATAATAGGGAAAAAGTAGATATAATAGTGAAAAAGTAGATATAATAGGGATAATGTAGATATAATAGGGAAAAAGTAGATATAATAGTGAAATGGTAGATATAATAGGGAAATAGTAGATATAATAGTGAAAACAGAATTTCTTGCTTTTGGTAAAGTAACATTTAATAGATGTAAATCAACTAATAATGAATACATAAGATTTTATAGTATTTGTAATGATTATTCTATCTTATTAAACTGTAATTTATCATAATAGAGAAATTATGAAAAATTTACATGAAATAAAATAATAGGATGACAGTCAACTAATTTGACCTCTATTTACTTTTTTATTCTCTTATAAAATGGATTTAAACGAATTAAAACTTTTAAGTGAAATGTCTCCTGAAAATATGAATAATGCATATAAAACAAATATGATTATTAAATTGATAGATTGCGAAATGAATATATCAGGGAAAGAATAGGTATAATATCTTGTACAGATTACATAGAGAGAGAACAGATCAAGTGGTTTGGCCACATTATGAGAATGCATCATGAAAAGTTGCCCTTACAAATCATATAACCAAATGAGATCAGGGTACAAGGCCAGAGGAAGACCATGGAAAAGATGGATAGAAAACATCAGGGACATCCTTAACAGACATGGTCATAGCACAGCCGAGGCCACACATCTGGCTTTAGAACGCAAGCTCGAGCTCCAATCACCCCTACGCTTAACTGCAAGAGTGGATCACAAACCACCTAGGGAAAGACAATAGACAATAGATAGATTATTAAATTTATGAATATTAAAACCGAACAACCTAATTTATCACAAGATCAGATTTGTAGTAAATTAGGTATTTCTTCTTCTACAATAAAAAAGAATAAGACAAGATTTAAATGTAAAATGTCCATATAAATATGATATTCCTTTTAAAAAGTAACAAGAATAAAAAAAATATTGAAATTAGTAATAAAGAAACAATAAAAATAAATAAAGAAACAAGGAAATTAAAAGTTAAAAAAATAAAAGAGAAAATTGGTAATGGAAGGGATAATAATAAATTATTTAATGTTAATAAAGCAATAGAAGAAGAAGTGTAAATAATTTATTGTTATATTTGATGTTGAGAATTTAATTCTCTAAAAATGGAAGAACTACAATTATTTGTTAAAAAAAATAAAAGTGATGAAATTAAAACAAATAAAAAAAACTTGAAAAACAAAATTATAAAACAAAAGATTATTTATTAAAACAATATATTGTAAAAAAATACGATTAATAAAGAAGTTTTAAAAATAGTTGGTGAACAAATGATTGAGTATGAAGAAGAATTAGAAGAAAAACAATGTTTAATGAATGAATATGAAACAATAATTGGTGGTGATAAATTAATGAAATAATTCAGAAATATAATAAAAAAATATATCAAACAAATTGATCCTAGTAAAGTTACTTATAAAGAAAGATAAGAGTGCGTAAAAGATTATTATATAAATTAAACAACAAAATAAAAGAATTAGAAAAGTAGAAATAATAGTATAAATAATTACTGATAAAATATATATTTTAAATTCATATTTTAAAATTATGATTTATTTTTTAATTTATTTCTTCACATATTTTTACCACCCGTGTGTTGTTGGGGCCCGAAAGGGGAGAAAAGAATAGCAACACCGTGTACCTTTCATGCATGTCATACGAGGTGACTAAGGAGGTTATGGGATGGAGTTGGCTGTCCCATTAAATAGGGTCAGTGACCCAAAGCCATGCTGAAGTTGGATGTATCAGGCCGAAAGGTGCAGATATCACAGCTTTGCTGTAAACCATGACACAACACATTCCATTCTCCGGACTACATCCTGCTAATCTGAAGGAGTTTGAGAACAAATGCAGAAGAAGAAGAAATGTACAGATGAAATGAGATGGGGTCATTCACAAGTATAAATCCTCATTATATTGGCATGGCTTCTATTGTTTCTTCATTGTTCATTCTCAAACTCCCACTGGAACTCTCTTGTTGCAGGACAATGATCCATCATACTAGGTTACATAATTTCTCAAACTCCCACTGGAACTCTCTTGTTGCAAGACAATGATCCATCCTACTAGGTTACATAATTTCTCAAACTCCCACTGGAACTCTCTTGTTGCAGGACAATGATCCTACAAGATTTCAAGTAGGATGTAGTCCAGAGAATGGAAATGCATTGTGTTTCCGATTTATTTGCGCTAATGGCCTAATACATCAGACTTTGACTGTATTGCTAGTTTACTGTTGCATAATGGTTAGTCTGATAAGCAAATAGTTCGACCTTCAAACCTTCCACATTCAGGAACCATTGTCATTAAGTTATCACAGACTTGAAACACAGTGTTCCTGTGTGACTGCACAACAAAGGTGATCCTTAGGATTTAACTCAACAGTTGTGAAATATGATATTGTTTACAATAAATCTAAGAAGTATTTACATGAATGATACTGTCCACAGATATTTGGGAAGGAAACGTTTACGCAAAGACTTAGAGACAATGGTAGAGGGCAGCGATCGGTTGGCGTGGCCACACTATTCCTATTGGACAATCAGTTACATAATGTCTATCCGGGGTGCACGAAAACTGCTAGATCAGAAACCTTTGTCAAAGATGGTGCATGTGGATGAGTACCTTCCAATCATGTTTGATAGGCATCCAGAGTGAGTACTTGTTTAATTGTCAGCTAAAAGACATAATATCTTAGTGTTAAAGGTGATGTTGAGTTCTTGTTTAATTGAGAGCTAAAAACAAATTATGCCTTAGTGTTAAAGGTGGTAAGATAAATTATAACACCCACCATCCAGTGGGGTGGAACAAGGTATTAAATTAGAGCTTGGAATCACATGTGCTGTGGGGTTCTGGGAAGGATGTATAGAATAATATTGTGACGGATTTGTATGACAACTGACTTTCTTGAACTTCTAGATAATGGCAAAGAATAGGGCCAGTGTCTTATTTTCAAGCATGTCGTTGAAGGCGACTAAGTACAGTTGGGGCACAGTAGAGATGACTAAGTACAGTTGGGGCACAGTAGAGGCGACTAAGTACAGTTGGGGCACAGTAGAGGCGACTAAGTACAGTTGGGGCACAGTAGAGGCAATTAAGTACAGTTGGGGCACAGTAGAGGCGACTAAGTACAGTTGGGGCACAGTAGAGGCGATTAAGTACAGTTGGGGCACAGTAGAGGCGACTAAGTACAGTTGGGGTACAGTAGAGGCGACTAAGTACAGTTGAGGTACAGTAGAAGCGACTAAGTACAGTTGGGGCACAGTAGAGGCTACTAAGTACAGTTGGGGTACAGTAGACTGACAAGTTGTCACATGCGGAAAAATCGTTGTCACATATTGTCACAATTTTGTCTTCCAACAAATCAACCCCCATGGATGATGAAGAGATGCCGGCCAGGAAATTGCACCTTTTGTGGCAGACTCCAATGTGACGGAGACTATGTGACTGTGACTGTGTGACAGTGACTATGTGACGGAGAATGTTAGTTGTGTTATCACTACTGATGGGTCAATAGATCTGACATAAGAATGACAACATAGTTGGCCCAGATTTGTGTGGTGTGCTCCTGGCTTCTGGAATGCCTGCCTTTGGGGACTAAACATGCATTCAGAAACCTCCATGATGCACTAATGCCTTTGAGACAACCTTATAGAGTCTAGGTTACACAACTGAGAAGAAGCTGTGCTATTGTCAGAAAGGCTATGGGCTATCAAATATAGCTACCACCTCAAAACTAAAGGGATTCTTCTTCTTCGTTCATTCTCAAACTCCTGCAGATTAGCAGGTTGTAGTCCGGAGAACGGAATGCGTTTTATCATGGTTTACATCATTGCTGTGATATATGCGCCTTTCGGCCTGACACATCTGACTTCAGCATTACTAAAGGGATAATTTCATAATCATCATTATAATACTGTGACTTGCAATGTATGTTGTAAGAGGCAGCTAAGGAGGGCTTGGAGTGTGGTTGGTTACTCCATTTCATAGAAAGACACACAAAAATAGTAGCATACCATGTATAAACTAATTCGATTATAAACCGAGGACATGATTTTAATGTCTGAAATTTGACACAAGTCTAGAATCCGTTTATAGGCAGAGGTGTAGAATTCCATTATTATAATAATGAAGGGGCAAGCGCCACATGGTTTGCATCTGTGGGTATCACCAATTAGACAAACCATTAATGCAAAAGAAAGTCTTAGTAGATGACATGCCGTTATATTGAGGTTCTCTTATAGAAGCTTCATGGCACATCATATATACAATTATGCTTTTATTTTATTGTTGCAATGTATTTTATGCTTTATTTGTATATATGTATGCACCTTCTGTGGTTGGGATAAAGCCAGAGATGTACTGTGCAGCACTGGGGAGGGGAGGAAGAAGCTGACAGCACTATATGTTTCCTATGCTGAGGCCCATCATAGAGGCGCAATGACTTAGGAAGTGACAATCATTTTGACTTGACCATTTGGTTGCATGCCTGAAGCAATAGAGAAGTCTGACATAACCAGTAGTCAATTGGTGGCGGGGAATGAACATAGTGAACCCTACCTTAGCTCCAGTGATTTGAGCATTACTTAGGTAGAAAACTCACAAACCAAATTAGACAATTACCAATTTATTATAATTATATTTATTTTTTTTCATCGCATTTATTGTTTTTCATGCCATGTGCATCTTCGCATGCGAAGGAGGAACATCATCAAGTATCCTCTGGCTCTAACCGGGTTGGACCAAAAATCCACAGACCTCCCATCAATATAATGCTAGCACAACAAATATTATTTACAGACGAGCAGATACAAGATCGTCATAAAACAAAGTCTTCGCTTAACATCCTACAACTGAACATGGTATAGGAAACTCTTCTTCTTCAGCGTTCATTCTCAAACTCCCACCAGATCTCTCTTGTAGCAGGACATATGTTTGCCAAATGTTGCATGAGTTTGGCTAAATGTTGTTATGTATTTGGTTAAATAATAATGGAGGGCAGAGCACCAGGGCAGAGGAGGAAAGGCAGAGCAAGAAGATAATGGACTGACAACATTAAATATAACATGAATATGTCATTGGAGAATGCAAGCCACATCGTCCACGACAGAATGGTTCAGGGAGTTCATTAGAAAGACAACGTTCTGGAGAGAATATGTCACTGACAGTGTGACTAAATTTTGTATGTGTTTGACCAAATGTTGTATGTGTTTGACCATATGTTGTATATGTTTGACCAAATGTTGTATGTGTTTGACAAAATGTTGTATGTGTTTGACCAAATGTTGTATGTGTTTGACAAAATGTTGTATGTGTTTGACCAAATGTATGTGTTTGACCAAATTTTGTATGTTTGACCAAATGTTGCATGTGTTTGACCAAATTGTGTATGTTTGACCAAATTTTCTATGTGTTTGACCAAATTTTCTATGTGTTTGACCAAATGTTGTATGTGTTTGACCAAATTTTGTATATTTGACCAAATGTTGTATGTGTTTGACCAAATGTTGTATGTGTTTGACCAAATGTTGTATGTGTTTGACCAAATGTTGTAGATATCAAAGCCAAATGGTAAACTATGATGTAACATATTATCTTATCCGGACTACATCCTGTATAGTCCTTTACAATGCCAATGTCATATGTGTTGGGCCATTGAGGCAAATAAAACTGTGACAAAACATTTACGTTCTCTGGTGTATGTCTGCTGGAAATCTAGTACGAACATCCTGCTACAGGAAAGATCTTATGGGAGTATGGCAACGAGCGTAAAGAAAAGAGAAATAATATAGCCTGACATGCACGGTGTAAGAGGCAACTAAAGAGAGGAGGCAAGGTGTCTACCCTGTGTTGAATTCTTCTTCTTCTTCTTCAGCGTTCATTCTCAAACTCCTGCTGGATTTCTATTGCAGTAGGACAATGGCCCTTTTAGATTTCCAGCAGGATATAGTCCAGAGAATGGAAATGCGTTGTGTCGCCGTTTTATTTGCGCCAATGGCCCGACACATCCGTCTTCGGCGGTGTGTTGAATTCAAAAGTCAAGCAAAAAATAGAAACAATGTGACCCGACATGCATGATGTAAGAGGCAGTTAAGATGGAATTGACTGTGTCAACTCATAGGTTAAAGTGACCCACAAACAGTGCTTATTCTATATTTTCATGTTTATGTAATTATTGCTTATTATACATTTTTGCTTATAAATTTTTGCTTATTATTAATTTTTACTTTTTAATAGTTTACTTATTATAAATTGTTCCTTATTATGAATTGTTACTTATAAATTTTTGCAGAACAATACGGGATCAAGGGTCCATGTATATACTATCAATTAGCGGGATTTTAAAGAAACTTACAAATATTTCATACGATCAATATTTGTGTTCTTTGGTTCACACACATTTAGCGAACTCAATGAAATTACATCATTTACAGATCTTGTCACTGTAATTCAAAATAGCTAATAGTAGTTACGCACAGAGATTAAAACTTGCAACGATTTAATGGTTTGTGTATTTTCAAGATATGAGGTACTGTTAGAATTTAGATGTTGTGTTGGGGGGGGGGGGGGGGGAGGATTAGACTCAGTGTTAGGACTAATTCTAACGCAAACCCCCTTTCTGATTTAATCAATTCAAGTTGGTAACTACATTGAAAGGGAGACAAATGATTTCTGCTTACTCTTTGTTTATGTATTACCTCTCTCGCCGAAGATGGATGTATCTGGCCATTGGCACAAATAAAATGGTGACACAACGCATTTCCATTCTATGAACTGGAAATCTAGTAGGACTATGGTCCTGCTACAAAGAAAATCCAACGAGAGTTTTAGAATGAACGCTGAAGAAGAAGTAAGTATTACCTTCCATGCGAATATTTGAGCGACAATTATTGGGCAGGTTTTACATATATAAATATGCCAAGACAATAAATGGGGGAGTATTTAATTGGAGGGTTGTATGAGTGGAAACATGATTGGGTTTGAATGCAGGGTATTATTTTGTGTCGGATAATGAATTTAATCGTCACAATAGAAGTTAAATGTCATAGTATGACACTGTGCGCATTTCCCGTTTGTAAGTACTCTTCGTGACTGCAACAATTGTACTGCGTCTTTGTCAGTCAAAGGCAAATTCAACATACATACGGCAGCCATTTTACTAAAGATATGTAGTGGAAGAGTGACATAACGGAAGTGTGAATGGCATTACCAAGTTCTAAAAAATACGACAGGAGCGCATTTAAAAAAAAAGTGTAAGCAGGAAATGCTACATGGACACTTGATCCTGTATTGTTCCATTTTTGCTTATAAATTGTTACTTATTGTAAATTGTTACTTATTATAAATTGTTACTTATTATAAATTGTTACTTATAAATTTAGCGTATTATAAGTTGTTACTTATTGTAAATTATTACTTGTAATTTTTTTTTAATTATAAATTATTGTTTAGAGAACAGTGGAAACAGCATTTTTCTCCGCGGGACCTAGTTGGCCTATCAGCGGAGCCTTACCTTCTATATCCAACACATTACACTGGAGAACCATATTACATATCCGACACTGAAGATTCAATCATCATTGACAAGGGTCATGCTCGTAAAGGTGCTGCAGACAGTGAACTGATGGTAGACACAAACATAGCAAGACCTGATGAGACAGAAACACAGATTGACGGTGTTATAAAGCTGGAAGGGCCAGTTGTCAAGGATGAGTTTTAATCAAGTATGGGAATAATTAATTAATCGCTGTGTAATTATGAGAATAGGCATATAGATGAACTCTATTACTAAGCTGGAACTTAGCTCGCTAAATTAGATATGGGTTTTGTAGCAAGACAGTTAGATCTCCTTACCTACAAGTAATCAATCAAGTGCCATGCCAATTGGTGTAGGTAATCATGCTTCTCCACAACTTTCTGCCTCTTGTGTTGTTAAGTAATTCAATTGATGACTTCATTTTGTACCACACTGACAACCCATCCAGAAATGTATCTCTTTGTCTTCCTCTGTCTCTTCTCCCCTTGATCTTTCCAGTTGTTATTAAATGTTGAAGTTTTACTTTTCTCATCGCACGTTTAAGACCATCAGAAAACACATATGAAGTAGCAACAAAAATAAATTTTTAATTTTGGGACCGCCACAACATGAAGAACTATTAAAGGGTTGGGGGATTAGGAAGGCTGAAGGATAGAGGGATTACACTGCATGGAGTTTATTATCTGAATCCTGTATTATTTGTGTGTTTTATTTTCTGTGTTTTTTTATCATGAACTATTTGAAATAGATTTATGTTTTCTGTAATATTGTTGATTTTTCTCTTGTTGTTCCAGCTGACCATTTATATTTCTTATTGTGACATAATGTAGTTGAGTATAACTACATTAGCTGTCTAGTTTACAGAAAAGCTGCAATATGTATGCATTTTGGCCCAGTACATTTATTTTTATGTCGCAATATTGTTGATATAGACATGCTATTTGCATCTCGAGCATTCTTCTTCTGCGATCAATTATTATACATCCAGTTTGATATTGTTCACGGATGATAATGATGACATAATCCCTTTAGCCGTGAGCAAGTAGCTCTTGACACTTGATGATGATGAAATAATCCCTTTAGCTGTGAACAGGTAGCTCTTTACACATGGTGATGATAAAATAATCCCTTTAGCTGTGAACATTTAGCTCTTGACACATGATGATGATGCATCCCGTTATCTGTGAGCAGGTAGCTCTTGACACATGATGATGATGATGCATCCAGTTACCTGTGAGCAGGTAGCTCTTGGCACATGATGATGATGCATCCCGTTATCTGTGAGCAGGTAGCTCTTGACACATGATGATGATGCATCCCGTTATCTGTGAGCAGGTAGCTCTTAACACATGATGATGATGCATCCAGTTACCTGTGAGCAGGTAGCTCTTGACACATGATGATGATGATGCATCCAGTTACCTGTAAGCAGGTAGCTCTTGGCACATGATGATGATGCATCCCGTTATCTGTGAGCAGGTAGCTCTTGACACATGATGATGATGCATCCCATTATCTGTGAGCAGGTAGCTCTTGGCACATGATGATGATGCATCCCGTTATCTGTGAGCAGGTAGCTCTTGACACATGATGATGATGCATCCCATTATTTGTGAGCAGGTAGCTCTTGATACATGATGATGATGCATCCTGTTATCTGTGAGCAGGTAGCTCTTGAGACATGATGATGATGATGCATCCCGTTACCTGTGAGCAGGTAGCTCTTGACACATGATGATGATGCATCCCATTATCTGTGAGCAGGTAGCTCTTGACACATGATGATGATGCATCCCATTATCTGTGAGCAGGTAGCTCTTGACACATGATGATGATGCATCCTGTTATCTGTGAGCAGGTAGCTCTTGACACATGATGATGATGCATCCCATTATCTGTGAGCAGGTAGCTCTTGAAAGTCCATAGCCTTTTTTGACATAAGCACAGGTTCTTCTCAGTTGTGTAACTGAGGTGCCTGCCAGACTCACGTAAGGTTGTCTCAAAGGTATGGATGGTTAGGGGGAGTTTATAGATGCATATGTTTTGTCCCCAAAGGGAGGCATTCCACTGTGGCAGTATCTTAGGATTATCACATCCTGCTAGCAGCACAGCACACACATCTGAGCCAACAATCTCATCATTCTTCTGTCCAATTTGTTGACACATCCGCAGTGATGCACATCAAGTATTCCTCTGCCACAACTGGACAATGGTGCAATGTCTGCTGGTTGGTAGCTCTTCAGCATCCATGATCAAAGATTATTTGATAGAAAACAAAAGTAAGAAATTGAAACAAGGTGATATTTTTTCACTCGTGACAGATTTTCAAAATTCCCCCCCCCCCAACTTTCCTTAGTAACCTATTACAACATTCCTGGAAAGAAGAAGATGGTATCCTTATTCTTTGTACCCGGAACCAGCAGTCCAGGCCCAAGTTACTATATGGGCGATTGGTCCTGTATAGAATAGTTTGTTTTAGATTGCCATGAGTCTCCCACAGTTTGTTCTGTAGAGATATTCCTGTGGACCAGGATATTGCTCTGTCAACAAATTCTCTGGGGCAATACTGTAGTATATATTCTGGGTAGGTGTTGTTATTCTGCACATGTTGGTTGCAGAGTCGCTAATACCGATTCGGGGTAAGTGTGCTTTTAGGTGGCAATGTTCCATTCTCAGTCGAAATACCCTGACTTGTTCCTGTCAGTTGAATTTGTTCATGCTGTCTTGCTCGGGGCTGTAGTTTCCATTTAGTTCTCTCCACTAAAGTCTCATAGATTATTTTAGCGGAGACGCTACTTCCCTGAAATTTTGAAGTACGTGGGATTGAGGGAGATTATCTGCTATTTTTGACAATTCGTCTTTGCTTCCAGGCATTCATTTAGCATCTAATTATTCTTTATATTTGTACAATATCTTTACTTTTTCTAAATACTCTATTTAGCTGAAAGGGAAAATATCTCTGAATTTCTAAACCACCACCCCATACTTCCTTATTTACAGATCTGGTGCTATGCCATTATTGGAGCTAGTTTTCAAGTAGTAATGTTAAAGTTAACCATAGCATTTATTAAATGCCGTAGGGGTGTAAGATGTTAATGACCTCACATTTCAGTGGCTCTGCTATATGAGGGTGGTAGCCATCTCCTCTCCCTCGCAGTCTTTACTTCATGGATTAATCCGGTACCCAATTAAGGCTGGGTTGACCCGGGAGCCTTTGTGATCTGAAAAATGTTTCCGCCTCAAACTGGGGAATGAAACCAAGTCCACTCATATGCGAAACCAGCCCGCTATCCACTGCCCTACCCAGCTCCCTGTATTTTTCAAGTACATGTTTTATCCGAAGATTAAGATTGTGAACTTCATCACGTTTTATCCTAAGGTTAAGATTGTGAACTTCAGCCCATGTTTTATCTTAGGGTTAATTTGCTTCTCACTTATATTGTTGACTGGAATTTCTCTGTGTAATGTTGTTCTGTTAGTTTGCAGTACAGCTGAAATATTTGTACTTTCAACTTGAAATATCCATTTTTCTGCATGTCCCCAATATATGTCATTGTCTTCCTCTCACCGGTGTGTTGCCAGGGCACGAAAGGGGAGCAAAGACAACACCTGCCGTGTAGTAAGTGGCAACTAAGGAGGTTTGTGGGTGTTATTGACATTTCCAACCCATAGGTCAAAGTGACTCTTCTTCTTCAGCGTCCATTCTCAAACTTCTGCTGAATCTCTCTTGTAGCAAGACAATGGTACTACTAGATTTCGAGCAGGACGTAATCCAGAGAAAGGAAATTCATTGTGTCCCCATTTTATTTGCATCAGTGGCCCGACTCAAAAGTAAATCAACCATGCTCAATCTGGATCTTTCAGGTCGAAAGGTACAGATATTGCAGTCATGCTGTAAGCCAAAACAACAGAATCTATTCTCCAGACTACTTCTAGATAACCATCAGGAGTTTTGGGGGCATTCATTCTCAAACTCTCACTTTATCTCTTGTATAGCAGAACACTGGTCTTACTAGATTTCCAGCAGGATGTAATCTAGAGAACACAAATACATTGTGTCGCAATTGTATTTGCGCCAATACATCCGACTTCGGCGTTAGTAACTAATACATTCATTATTTTTACTACTTTGACTGAACAGTAAATGTCTGAAACTATTGATAGTATAGTAAGCAAAGGGTGTGATTTTTCTACACTCGTCCGAATGATGGAGGACAGGAGTATGGAGGGCTTTGAAGGGCTTTTTGTGATAGGGGTGTTGGGAGAGCTTTTTGTGATAGGGTGTTAGGAGGACTTTTTATGATAGGGTGTTAGGAGGGATTTTTGTGATAGGGTTTTTTGGTCTGCTTTTTTTCTAACATCGCCAGAGTGGAATCCCTACAACCCTGATAGGTTATGGGTCACTATTATTATATGCCAGACGTACGAAAGAACTGGTTCTCATACTTGTTGTCATAGCCACAGACACACCACAGAGTTTTAGAATGAATGCAGATGAAGAACTTTACATCAGCGATGTTGTCATTTGTTTTTGTATTATAAATTTGTTTTTTCACTTAATGATTTTTCATATTATGTGATACTAATTGGTGCTAATTAGTCATGTACAGAGCTGCAGATTATGTAATATATTTTCACAAACATATTTTGATATTAATTGGTGCTATTTAGTCGTGTACAGAGCTGCAGACTAAACAATATATTCATATTTGATATATCAACATTGTAATCATTTAAATATATTTGTACTTCACTAATGAAGATAGAAATATTTTGAGCAGACATCAAATATTTTTTTATTGTAGGAGTGTACAAACAATTCATTATGATTTTTGGAGCTTTCCCTGAATGCGTGCCTACCAAAATATTTTTATTATTTCTCTTGGTTATGTTTGTCAGATAATGGGTATTTATTAGCCCAAATGCTAACCCTAACTCATACAACTCTCCTAACCACACAACGATGATCTTAAATAAATAAATATTTAAGTTAATAAACATAGATAAAAAAATGTATAAACATAATCAGGGAAATAATCAAAATACAATTTTATTGGGTAGGCACGCATTCGGGGACAGATCCTGATTGTTTCTAAAATAAATCCTCAATGTTTCATCTTCAGCATTTTTTTAATCAAACTTCCACTGGATCTCTCTTGTAGCAGGACAATGGATGGTCCTAGATTTTATCTCTCTTTTAGCAGGACAATGGATGGTCCTAGATTTTATCTCTCTTGTAGCAGGACAATGGATGGTCCTATATTTTATCTCTCTTGTAGCAGGACAATGGATGGTCCTAGATTTTATCTCTCTTGTAGCAGGACAATGGATGGTCCTATATTTTATCTCTCTTGTAGCAGGACAATGGATGGTCTTAGATTTTATCTCTCTTGTAGCAGGACAATGGATGGTCCTAGATTTTATCTCTCTTGTAGCAGGACAATGGATGGTCCTAGATTTTATCTCTCTTGTAGCAGGACAATGGTCTAAGATTTTATATCTCTTGTAGCAGGACAATGGTCCTAGATTTTCAACAGGATGTAGTCTAGAGAATGGAAATGCATTGTGCCTGTGTTTTATTTGTACCAATGGCCCAACACATTTGTCTCAGTGCTCTATATTATATTATCCATGTACTAAGGGAAATTTTCAGCACATTATGTGGTTTCCTGATGATTTATCTCTACAAATTTTGTTGTGTCAAATATTTGCTTTATAACAGTAATTAACAGACTGCCAATCTACATACTTTGAAAGTTTATGAATGACCAGTGTTGCCGTGTGATTTGTATCTTTAGTTTCTTCCAACCTCTTGGATCACAGGGATCTCTTCCCTGCACATGATAGTACTGGTGGTAATGACAGAACAGTTCGACTTGCTTAAAACGTGTCGAGTCTGTGAATGATCTTTATGAAGGGAAATTGAAGTGTAAAATAATGACTTTGTAACAGGACTTTAAAAAAAGTCCCACCAAAGATGGATATGTCGAGCCATTGCGGAAAAATAACAGCGACATAATTTATTTCCATTTTCTGGACTACACCCTGCTGGAAATATAAGACTATTGTCCTGCTACAAGAGAGAACCAGCGGGAGTTTGAGAATGAACGCTGAAGAGGATGAAGTAAAGAATGTGTACATGCATTGAGAGAATATAAATGGCTGATGCTGCTGTGAGTCATTGATATCTCTAGTTTCTTCCAACCTCTTGGGTAGGGTATCTCATGGATATACTTCTCCGGACATGATAAGCTCTTCCATCTTCTTGGGTATCTCATGGATATACTTCTCTGGACATGATAAGCTCATCCATCCCCCTGGGTATCTCATGGATACACTTCCTCGGTCGTGAGGGCATTTGATGGCTGGTCACATTCTATAGAAAGTCATATTGGCTCAGAAGTCATACTGAAGTGGGATGAAAATATCAGATATCACAGCTAAGATATACATTTTGACAATTTATTCCATTATCCGGAGTGTACCCTGGTGATCTTCAGGAGTTAAAGAGTCAAAGCAGAAGAGGAGTTCAGTATCACCGTGCCTTATTGAACAATATTTCCATGAGTTCAATGTTTTTTCCAACTGACTAATCTCATTCATTAAAGATGATGATGAAATAATCCCTTTAGATGTACGCAGGTAGCTTTAGATGTACGCAGGTAGCTTTAGATGTACGCAGGTAGCTTTAGATTTACGCAGGTAGCTTTAGATGTACGCAGGTAGCTTTAGATGTACGCAGGTAGCTTTAGATGTACGCAGGTAGCTTTAGATGTACGCAGGTAGCTTTAGATTTACGCAGGTAGCTTTAGATGTACGCAGGTAGCTTTCGACAGTCCTTCTAGAAAAACCACATGTCCTCATCGGTTGAGTAACTGAGGTGATACACAAATTCGTATAAGATTTACTGTTTCTTCTTCTTCAGCATTTATTCTCAAACTCCCATTGGATCTCTCTTATAGCAGGACAATGGTTAAACTATATTTCCAGCAGGATGTAGTCCAGAAAATGGAAATATGTTGTGTACCCGTTTTATTTGCACCAATGGCCCGACACATTCATCCTCTGCAGTATTTGCCATTTCAAAATTTATGGTTGTCTTAGGGAGTTTTAAGGATACATGTTTAGTCCCTAAATGGAGACATTCCAGTGTGGCAATATCCCAGTATCATCACATCGTTCTAGGAGGGCAGAATTATATGTCTGGGCCAACTAGTTCATCCATTCTTCTATCAGATCTGTTGACCCATCTGCAGTGATGCCACCTAGTCTTCCCCGCCATGTGGGATTGTACCACCTAGTCTTCCCCACCATGTGGGATTGTACCACCTAGTCTTCACCGCCATGTGGGATTGTACCACCTAGTCTTCCCCACCATGTGGGATTGTGCCACATAGTCTTCCCCGCAATGTGGGATTGTGCCACCTAGTCTTCCCCGCCATGTGGGATTGTACCACCTAGTCTTCCCCGCCATGTGGGATTGTACCACCTAGTCTTCCCCGCCATGTGGGATTGTACCACCTAGTCTTCCCCACGATGTGGGATTGTGCCACCTAGTCTTCCCCGCCATGTGGGATTGTGCCACCTAGTCTTCCCCGCCATGTGGGATTGTACCACCTAATCTTCCTCGTCATGTGGGATGTACCACCTAGTCTTCCCCGCCATGTGGGATTGTGCCACAAAGGTGCAATGTTTACTGCATCTCTTCATCATCTATGATGATTTTTCACAGGTTATCATCCTCGAGACAAGACATGCAGCAGCAATTATGATTTTTCACAGGTTATCATCCTCGAGACAAGACATGCAACAGCAATGATGATTTTTCATAGGTTATCATCCTCGAGACAAGACATGCAGCAGCAATGATGATTTTTCACAGGTTATCATCCTTGAGACAAGACATGCAGCAGCAATGATGATTTTTCATAGGTTATCATCCTCGAGACAAGACATGCAGCAGCAATGATGATTTTTCACGTCATCCCATCCCCCTAACTTTCTTGTCATCTCTCTATGACATGCCTGAAAATAAGAGGTCCTATTCTGTGCTCCTTGAGCTAGAAGTCTAGGCCAGGGTTATCACACAAATAAAACCATGAAGGAGTATGAGGTTGCCTAGATTCTTCCTGTGCCGGGTGGTGAAGTTTTGCTTTCATCTCCTGAATGGTGTTTCTCGTAGCATTTTTTAAGGGAAGTTTTCCAGGACTTTTTCAAGTCCCAGATGAATCTTTTACTCTTCATCAGCTGTTATTCTCAAACTCCCACTGGATCTCTCTTGTAGAAGGACAATGGTCCTACCAGATTTCCAGCAGGATGTAGTCAATCATCGGCTGTGTCCCAGATGAGCGTGGTGATGTGTCATTAGCTAGACAGTATTCTACTCCAGCAGAAATCTCAACAGTTCAAGCATGGATCATATAGACATAGATCTCAGCATGGAGATACTGGTCTCAACAGACTTCATCACAGTCAACACCAATGTTTTCTCTTGATCCTAAAAGAGGAGCAAAGAATAGCAACACTACCTTCCATGCCTGTCATAAGATTCAACTATGGAGGTCATGGGGTGAAGTTGGCTTTTCCATTCCATATAGGGTCAAAGTAACTCAGAAGCCATGCTGAAGTCAGATGTGTCAAGCCAAAAGAAGCAGAAATCGGATCAAAACTACAAACCATGACACAATGCATTCTATATTTCAGACTTCATCCTGGTTATCTGCAGAAATTTGATAACAAATGCAGAAGTTGACTCTTATGACATGCATAGAAGGTAAAAAGTGTTGCTATTCTTTGTTCCCATTTTGGGCCACAACAACAGTGTGGTGGATCGTTCAGACACAGATCTTCTTCGTTCTTTCTCAAACTCCTGCAGATTAGCAGAATGTAGTCCAGAGAAGGGAGTGCGTTGTGTCATGGTTTACAGCAATGCTGCAATATCTGTGCTTTTTAGCCTGACACATCCGGCTTTAGCATGGTTTTGGGCCATGCTGACCCTATATTGGATGGGACAGCCAACTCCATCCCATAACCTCCTTAGTCGACCCATGACATGCATAGAATATAAACACTGGTGCTATTCTTTGCTCCAATTTCGGGCCACAACAGCACACCACATGTGCAATGGATCGTTCGGACACAGGTCTTAAGCAGAATTCATCGCTGCGAAGATTATGAAGTGGAGGTAAACAAGCCAAAGTTCAGCACCGTAACCACTTATTATGACATACGTACGTATGTAACATTGTTACTATTCTCTGCGCCTCTTTTATATGTCCTTGTAACATATGGGTGTGTGAATCTCATTCATAATCACATGTATATTAGTTTCCAAACGATATATTTATATCTACCGCTATATGTCATTAAATACTTTTTTTTTTGTAAACTCATGTTGCACAATATAATCTGCATGCATTGTTTGTGTCACAATGAAATGTATATCATTATTCTATGCTTTATTTTGGTAATTCACAATGTTATATTGAAAAAAAATTTGGTAATTTAGAAAGTTATATTGAAAATTTTATTGGTAATTCAGAATGTTATATTGAACATTTTTTGGTAATTCAGAATGTTATATTGAACATTTTTTGGTAATTCAGAATGTTATATTGAAAAAAATTTTGGCAATTCGGAATGTTATATTGAAAACATTTTGGTAATTCAGAATGTTATATTGAAAAAAAATTTTGGTAATTCAGAATGTTATATTGAAAACATTTTGGTAATTCAGAATGTTATATTGAAGAAAAAAATTGGGTAATTCAGAATGTTATATTGACACAAATTTTGGTAATTCGGAATGTTATATTGACACAAATTTTGGTAATTCAGAATGTTATATTGACAGAAATTTTAGTAATTCGGAATGTTATATTGACACAAATTTTGGTAATTCAGAATGTAATATTGAAAACATTTTGGTAATTCGGAATGTTATATTGAAAAAAAAATTTGGTAATTCAGAATGTTATATTGAAAAATGATAAAAACTGGAAGTATATCCTGTATACAAGATACAATATATAAGACATTGTTATACAACTATTGTAGAATTTTTGGGCACCACTAATCTATGTCCATAAACCCATAATCTATCAAGATTATAGGGGTACCGGATTGATAGCATCAACACACAGAGTCAGGATTATAGGGGTACTGGATTGATAGCTTCAACACACATAATCAGGATTATAGGGGTACCAGATTAATAGCATCAACACACAGAGTCAGGATTATAGGGGTACCAGATTGATAGCATCAACACACAGAGTCAGGATTATATTTTGAGCAAGTATTTTCTGTTTCGAATGAAACATTTCCCGCCGAAGACAGATGTGTTGGGCCATTGGCGCAAATAAAACGGCAACACAGCGCATTTCCATTCTCTGGACTACATCCAACTGGAAATCTTGTAGGATCATTGTCCTGTTACAAGAGAAATCCAGTGGGAATTTGAGAATGAACGCTGAAGAAGAAGAAGAATGAAACATTTGAATATAGCTGATATTTTGAGCAAGTATTTTCTCTGTTTAGAATGAAACATTTGAATATAGCTTATATTTTGAGCAAATATTTTCTCTGTTTAGAATGAAACATTTGAATATAGCTTATATTTTGAGCAAATATATTCTCTGTTTCGAATATTATGTTTATACTTTATTAATAAACAGTTTTCTAATAACATTTGTATTTGTTTTTCAACTGTGTGTTGCTGGGGGCCTGAAATAGCAGCACAGAATAGAAACACTGTTTACCATTCCATGCAGGATGTAAGAGGCTGTTATGGAGGTTATGGGGTGAAGTTGACTGTCTCATCCCATATAGGGTCAAAGTGATCCAAGCCATGCTGAGGTCAGATGTTGCAGACCGAAAGGCGCATATATCCATTCTCTAGGCTACATTCTGCTAATCTGCAGGAGTTTGAGAAAAATGCAGAAGAAGAAGTACTTGCTTACATCATTTTATTGGCAGGCAATGCAGCAATAGACAGCACAATACTGAGAAGAGATGAAGCAGACTTGATCAAGGCAGTAATAAATTCATTTCAAGATGAAGATGATGTCAATGAGGCTGAGAACATACACATACAGAGAATGTCAGTAATGGGAGTATCTAGAGGGGAGGGAAGGAAAAGTAAATTTTTTGGAAAGTCCCAAAGGTCACACAAGCAAGATCTGACTGGGACTCTGAGTCTACATACACTGGTATGGCTGCTGGAACGGAGAGTGGAGCACTTATGGAAGTGCCCCACGTGCTGTGATGCTAGATTCTAATCAAGAATCTGGAGACTGCCTTTTTGTATGCCTCATATATGTTTGTTTTTGTTTACATTTATTTCTGTAATCCATTGTTTGCCAAGGTTTGCCCCTGGTTTGTATCCATCTTGTCGGTATAGTAATGCTTTTTTGAGGGGGCCCTGTCTGATGGTAGTCTTGAAGCATGTGAGAACCTCTTAATCTATTGTCTTCTGGTGTAATCGTGAATTGGCATTGTGTTTGTTACTGATGTTGTCATTTCTGATTCTGTAGTTTATTATTACTGTGAGAATTTCACACGGCACAGAAGCACAGACAAACATCATGATAAATGGGCATAAATTTGAGGACGTGAATATTTTCAAATACCTCGGATCCTGCGTATGCAGCGACGGAAAACGCAAAACAGACTTAAAGATATGCCCCTAAGGCTGGATATATAACTGATATGTCAAAGTTAACTTTAATTTGGAAAAGATAAATAAGTGTTAGTGTGAAAATCTAACATTGAATCTGACTTCCTCCGAAGACAGATGTGTCGGGCCACTGGCGCAAATAAAACGGCGACACAACGCATTTCCATTCTCTGGACTATATCCTGCTGGAAATCTAAAAGGGCCATTGTCCTACTGCAATAGAGATCCAGCAGGAGTTTGAGAATGAACGCTGAAGAAGAAGAAGAAGAATCTGACTTATGTTGTTTATTGTGTTGATTTGGTGTGTAAGCTGAACACTCACTGCAGTCATGGAGAAAGGATACAGACCTTCGAATACAAATGTTATAGACAAATTCTGCGCATCTCCTATAGAGAGCATGAGACAAATATGTCAATCAATCAAGTGCCATGCCGAATGGCATAGGCGATCATGTTTCTCCACAACTCTATCTCTCTTGTGTTGTCAATGAGCTCGGTTTGTGAAATTGTACCGTTCCACAATACTAGTCCATCTAGTGACAAATGTGTACATTAGAAATAAAATAGATTCATACAGGTCTACAAGAATCATTACTGCCAATAGTAAAGCAACAAATATACCTACTTGCATGGTTTATAGGTCTGTTGCTTAGGTGGAGGTGGGTGGTGGGTGTTCAACTCCCCTCTTCCACCCTTAGGAAATCATGTTTTTTATTTGCTAGTAATTGAGCCAAAAGTTGGGTGAAATCCCTACATTTACGATTTTTCACAAAAAAGTCATCAGCTTTCTCATCAAAAAAGTCATCAGCTTTCTCATCAAAAAAGTCATCAGTTTTCTCATCAAAAAAGTCATCAGCTCTCTCATCAAAAAAGTAATCAGCTTTCAGATAAAAAAAAGTCATCAGCTTTCTCATAATAAAAACAACTTTCTCATCAAAAAAGTCATCAGTTTTCACATTTAAAAAAGTCATCAGCTGTCACATAAAAAAAGGCATCAGCTTTCTCATCAAAAAAGTCATCAGCTTTCAAATAAAAAAAGTCATCAACTTTCACATAAAAAAGTCATAAGTTTCCGCATCAAAAAAGTCATCCGTTTTCACATCAAATAAGTCATCACCTTTCTCTTTAAAAAAGTCATCAGTTTTCGCATCAAAAAAGGTATCTGCTTTCTCATCAAAAAAGTCATCAGTTTTCGCATCAAAAAAGTTTTCAGCTTTCTCATTAAAAAAGTCATCATCTTTCTCATTCAAAAATTAATCAGTTTTCGCATCAAAAAAGTTTTCAGCTTTCTCATTAAAAAAGTCATCATCTTTCTCATTCAAAAATTAATCAGTTTTCGCATCAAAAAAGTCATCCGTTTTCACATCAAAAAAGTCATCACCTTTCACATCAAATAAGTCATCAGCTTTCTTATCAAAAAAGTCATCAGTTTTCTCATAAAAAGGAAGGAATTACATTAAAAAATGGATGAATGCCTTTTTTCACATTATTTTATAGGTAAATCCCCTTCCTCAATGAAAACTTGTCTGCGGCTCTGATGGTTTTTTTGGATGTGTGATGATATGATTATTCGTTATAAACTATACTACAGAGAATAGTCGAGGTTGGAAGAAGCAGACGAAGACTAAGAAAATCATGGACAGGCAGCATCAAGGGCTGGATAGGTCAAAGTATTTTCACACTCATCTGCGTCGCTGAAGAAAGAATTCGCTGGAGAACTCTGGGTGTTGTTTCATCCAATGTGGTACTACTGTGAACCTGGCAGGTTATAGCAGTTTTACCCAACTCTTTAAACCTTTCCCCACCCTCAATCTTTCAAAAATTCTGATGCCACCCCCCCAGTCCTACATTTTTTATAGGTCTATTCAAAAAATGACTTATTCCATAAATGAAACCTAATTATAACTTGTTCAGGACACAAGACTTGCGTTTTAGGAAGAAAACACTAGAAAATTATTAAATGAAAAAAAAACAGTTAAGTAGGCTAAATTTTCAAAACATATAATGGACAACTAAATCTCAAGAACACAATTTTTTTAAGTGTCCCCCTAAACAATGAAATTTCTCCCCCCCCCTTTTCACCTTTGGGGCGTGTGCCACAACACCGGGTTATATGCTTATAGTTTTGGTGTGATAGCAGGGAAAGGAACATGAGGTAAATGGGAACTGTTGCTGACCTTTCGTGCGAAGACGGTACCTCATCTGTAATAAATAGGCTATTGTAATGTTGAACTTCTGTCATGTTTACGGGGAAATGTCACTTTAACCTTTAAAAAAAAAAAAAGGAATGTGCCAACTCTGATTAAGAACCTCGAATAAATAGGTCAGACTTAGGCCTGTTCAATCAATCGTCTCATTTTATCCTCACGGTACCCCCCCCCCAAAAAAAAAAACCAACAACCGAGAAATACAGGAAGACTCAAAAACGTATACACTGTAAACTAATAACGATGTACACAGGAGACACAGTCACGTGACATTTACAGTGTATGAATAAATGTCTCCTTAGTTGATGATTGGTCGATAAGGAATTACAACCTTTTGGTTAAGGTATGTTGACATCATGGATTTAGAATATCATGGCCTGTCAGAAAAACTAATGTGGAAGTGTTGAAAGAGTGAAATGCGAAAAATACCCTAATAAATAATATAAGAAAAAGACAATCTTCATATTTTTGGCCACTTCATGAGACAAGGAGGTTTGGAGAATATAGTCACAACAGGCAAGATTGAAGGCAACAGAGACAGATGGCTACAACGTGAAAATATATTAGTTTGACAACCTGGCACGGCAGGGAAACAACAACGAGCTTGATACATAATACTGGAGACAAGAGAGATATGGAGAGCCATGGTCGCCTACGCCAGCCGGCATGGCACCTGATGATGATGTTGATATCGTCTTAGCGTAAATAGGCTTCAATTTCTAGCAAGTGTACTTGCGTTACAGCAAACACACATCGTTAGGCTGTTTGGTGAAAGCTCTACTGGCTTCGTGAACTGTTATTCCACGTGATCTGGTGGTAAAAGTTCATTCGAACCACTGATTGTGGATTATTTTGATCGTCTGTGTCTCACGTCATCTGTGTCATGAAAATGTTCGGAGATGAACTCCGTGAACACAGCATTCATTCACATTCATATGTTTATCAATGAACTCTCTAGTGATTGCAAAGATAGTCTTGAAAAGATAATCCATTCTTCACCAAGATCGATGCCTTCTGGTGTACACATCTGTTCAAGATCGATGCCTTCTGGTGTAAACATCTTTTCAACTTCTTGTTTCATCTTCTGTATCCATTCTCAAGCTCCTGCAGATCAGCAGGATATAGTCCAGATAAACGTTGTGCCATAATTGACAGCTTAACTGACAAATCGAACTTCAGCATAGCCTCTAGGTCAATTTGACACTGTGGGGTGAGACCAGTGTTATAAATATGTTATAGGTCATATAAGTAGGGGGAGTGGGGGGGGGGGTTATTCCCTTTAAAAAGTCATTCGTGTGTTTTCGTGTATCAGATCTTCTTCATGTGATGTTCCTTTTGTGAAAATCTCTACGGGGGAGGGGGGGGGAGACTTTTTACCCGCATTTTGGCCAAATTTCTAATGCTAAAAGGCATAGACCTATTCTGATTTGCTAAAGGACGGGAAATTGAATATCTCAACCCTACAACCTCCTTATCTACGGGCCTTTATGGGACAACAAACACCACCTTAAATTCCTCTTGGTTGCTACTTACGATATGCTTGACAGGTAACAGTTTAGCTCCCCATGCTCCCCTTTCAGACCCGCCAACCAAGGACGATTTCTATTGGAAATTAAGCTTATCTAACTATCACTACGTTCAGATTTTTGTTTACTAGAAACAGATTCTTGAAGAGATTCTTTCTTTTTAATTATATCAAAGAACATAGGTCAGCTGTGATGGAAATTTAATTTATTTATTGGATAATCTCCGTGACAGAAGACACATGGCAATCACATAATACTGTGAATGAATTAATACTTCTACAGAAAATACCTTATGACCACTGATCTATGTATAAATAAATCAAAGTCTTCACGCTCTACCGCATTTAGGATTACCAAGCGTGTTTATTCGCTTGAACAAAGCGAGACCAAGTGTGTTGATTTGAACACGTAACACATTTGTTGTATTTGTAAACTGTTATAGAAACTGGGACATAGGCAAAACAGGGCGAGATATAAGTCAGTGTTATAAAACCAAGACAATCTTGGTGAGACCTGGACACATCTTTGCACTCAATACATACAATTACAATACATACGTGCCATTAACATAAACAAATGTATATTTCCGCAATTTTAGTAAGCAATGTATCAAGTCAAAATATTTTCAGTTTACATTTTTTTTAAACTCAGCTGACACAGGTGGATGTCGTTATATTGTGGAATTGCGTTATTGTTGAAAGTAAATTTTCTCTCAAAAATGAAGCGTTTTAAAACTCACAAATTTTTTCTCCCATTTTTTTTCTCGTGAATACTAAATTTATTTTCTTGTGTTAACGAAATTATAATTAGATCTTTTAAATTACGAATTAAGAACTATGGCCATAAAAACTGTAAGACTCTATTATTACTTTGTATCAAAATTGTTTATTCTTTCCAATAAATGACAGTATCAAAAATACGTTTAAGTGTAAGGGAGGTAACCGTGTAAATACAAATAATACTAAAATTTAGATAATTTCATGACAAAAAAGTCGAGTGAAGCACTTTCTAAGCAGCTCTCCTATACCCCCGTAATCCTCTTTCGAGGTGGTCGGACATAGCAGGCGCCGACATCGAAAGCCACTCGGACGCTAAGTATAGCTCACCACTTAGCTGAGCACGTTTATGCTGTTAACATTCCGTACGACCGAAAACTTCACCCCGGTGACTTCGTCCTGTCTTAACATGTCATATGGGGAGGAACCAGCCTAGATCCCAAGCGGTACTGTGACGAGCGAGCTGACTCGACACTGGCTGAACCTTGACCCCGCGGTGGAGTCTAAGACATGTGAACGGACTACTGACACTAGTTCCCATACAAAGTCAAGAGCCAACTTTTGTATTAGTTCCGCGGGGAACTTGAACCTTATACGGACATTATCCCTTAACATCCAAAAGTTTATGTGCCACACTTTTGTTCACCATGTCAACAGTTAGGGAAGAATGTCGTGCATATTGCTTTCAAAAAAACGTTTTTATAAATAGTAGAACGGGGAATAGTTACATAAAATCACTCAAAATAAATGAGAGTTGTTTATTAAAATTATATTTCCACATGATCAGATCAAAATATTTGTGTTCTTATGATTTATTAATACATTTGCACATATTAATACATTTCACATGTATTACATCCCCTTATCTGATAGTATCTGCGGGGTTATGACCCTTAATGAATAATGGGAATTCCACTCTCTATAGCCCTGCTATCCTAGACAGAGCCTCAAAATATATTTCACAAAATTATTTTTCCATACAGAGCCTCAGTTTTTATCCTATTTTTGCATTGCAATGACGTTTTTATCTTTTTAAAACGTCAAGTTCCAAAAAGAGTCATGTTTTTATGTTGTGAGTTTAATTCAAGTACAATTAGTTTTCGCAAAAACAAAACACTTGACATTTGTTTGGACAATCATTCAATCATGACTATTACATTTTTGTTTGTAAACGTTTTATGAGATTGTCTTTTGCTAGGTCATATCGACTTACTGTACCGTGTCTCTCGTCAAATACAGTCACGTGAACTCATTCTTCTAAATGACTTTACTTGACGTTGATTTGTCATTGGCTGTCGACACAATGTATACAAAAGTGACCAATGAAAATCACTGTAATGGTTAAATAATGTGACTTCAGATGGATTATTTTCATAGTCCACACATCTAATTGAGAGACAAGATTATACAGTGTAGTAAACAATGTGTAATGGGGAATTTTTGATACCACGGTCATTTCTATTTGTACTGTGTCTTTCAGCAGACATGGGTTACATGCGATCTGTTGCATTCTTTATCTTTATAATAACTAATGAAACCAGTATTCTGGTTTTCACACTTTTCTTCTATTAATATATGATATGCAAGTTGTTTGGGAAAATTAGCGGTATATTGCCTGAATGATAGATGCACAAAATAACCACCATTTAACACGTATTGTGTTTAGGCAAGTGCCACCAACTCGTTCCGTCAAAAGCACTAGACAACACAAATTGTTTTTAAAAAGTCACACACCATTAGTGTTTTTTTTAAATCTCGAGAGGGGAACAAATAATAGCAATACTGTTTGCTTTCCATGTACATTTTAAGAAACGACTAAGGAGGTTATATGGTGGAGTTGGCTGCCCCCTCCTATATAAGGTCAAAATGATACAGTGCCATTATAAAGTCGAATGTGTTAGGTCAAAAGCGAAGATATCGCATCAATGTTGTGAACAATGACAAAACGCTAATTTGCAGGAGTTTGAGAACAAACGCAAACTCAATTATCCAGAGTGAGAACTAAGATGGAAAGCATCTATGTCTTGTTGACCAGATCTCAATGTCCTTTTTATCTCCTGTTACCAGGGTTGATCACATCATCCGTAATATCACTCCCTTAATAATCACTTGTGCTTGTGCTTCTTTCTCTCCAACTTTCATCATCCCTTGCCTTCCATTTCGTCATATGTGTGTTTCTATTCATTGTTAGTCAGCTATAGTTTGTCCTGATGATGGTTTCTTTTTCAAAACTTCGTATGTCTTTGCGTCTATTCGCTAGTATGTCGTGTGTATACATATTGACAACATTTGTATCTAAATCCGTTTTTCCTTATATTCCACTGTGTTGCCCCAGCCCTTGTATTTCCAGCCGATGTGTTGTTCCCGGCACTAGAGATTAATTCCAATAGACCAGAGAAAAAAGCTTGTCATCTTTCCTCAAGGATTATTACTATCGTATATCTTATGCGTCGCATAATTCTTTTCTACTTCTTCCTCGTTTTCCAGCAGGTCAGATGCTGATATGGATTCCATCAAAGAACTGTTCTGTAGTTAGAAGCTCCAGTGCAGTAGTTAGTGCAGTAGAGCTTTCCGCCAGAATTGTTTCAGATAGCCATCGTTTCTCCCTTGTGCTGTGATATAGTGGGCAGTTTTGTAAAAAGAATAGAAGCATTCAAAAACTTATTTTTGTGTCGCAGATCTGGAAGAATCTGCGCCATAGTTTCATTTTTGGGTGAAATTATCCCCCTCCCTTCAAATATATAGCCCCAAATGTGGACCTAATTACATTTTGAGAACCACTAATCTTTATCTGCTTTATCTTTTTATGTGTTCGTCCTCAAACTCCTGTATGTTATCAGGATGTAATCCGGAGAATGGAATGTGGTATGTCATGATTTACATCGTGGTTGCGATATCTGCGCCTTTCGATCTGACACACCCTATTCAGTATGATTTCTTGATAGCATGATCCTCTAATGAATAGGAGAGCCAAATCACCCCCCCCCCCAAAAAAAAAACAACCTTCTTAGTCACATTTTACGATGTGCATGGTAGACAACAATAACAGTACCACTAACTTTGCTTCTTTTTCCACACCACATTGGCAACACTGATCTAAACCACATTTTCACTGATCTAAACCACATATCACAGTACACACCACGCATTGTTTGTGTTTTGGTTTTTCTTACTAGTCCTAATGTTGACATCTTAAGAGCAATCTTACTTTCGTGAACTGTGCTCACGAGATAGAAATAGGGCTCTGTTTACTGGAAGAAAACTTGACTATTGTGTCTTAGATAGTCACACTGACTAAACATAATGCTTCATTAATAAAACATAATTTAGTCACAGTAAACAGAGAACTTCCCACTTTATAGAAAGTGGTTTTCACTTTATAGAAAGTGGTTTTACGTTTGCAATGAAGGGGAGATAATATGTACAGTTGTGAACATATTTGTTTTAATTAATTATTGTGTCAAAACAAAGTTGAGAAATCTATTCCTGATGTACTTTCACATTAAACTTGCACTTACTAATTAGTGTGTTCTTTTTTTAAAATTGTATGCATCTGTCTAAAATATTTTTAAAGAGTATTATGAAACTCTCACACTTAGGCCGACACATAAAGTGTTTCCTATATACAAAAACGAGAAATTTGGATGAGATCCCCTTGTTCTATCAATTTTAAAAAAATCATAGGCTTACTGTTTCATTGTTACAGTTACTCTTACTGTAATTACTGTTACTCATTGGTGCACCTGCCATCTGATGTTAAAATGGTGCCAAGATACTTGACTTTATCCCCATGATTTAATGTTGAATCATAGATAGTATATATCTTCCTTCATTAGACAAAGGCGTTGGACTTACATCAGCCATATTCTCAGAATGAACAGCCTAAAAATTCCTCAGCAGTCACTATATTGGGTGCCACCTAGAGTAAGAAGAGGGAGACCTAGAGAAACTCTACGAAGAACCATTAATAGATAAGGCATGTCAATGAACCTAAACAGCACGCAACAATTGAAAGACCTGGCAACACAAACAGAAATGGAAAGCTATGGTTTCTGCCCTATGCGCCGCCTATGGCCCTGGAGGAACATAACATAACATAGATAGTAATGCTGTATTCTGGCGGTGTGTATTTCTTGAAACAGCCATTACTTCTAGTTTCTTCTTGTTTAGACTGAGAGCTTTGTTTTCACTTTTTTGTACTACCATGTCTAACAAACTTTAAATTTCTTTTTCTCCCCTTGCAATCAGACCTGTATCGTCAGCATATGTTAGATTATTCAGATTTTGTAACCTCCAACTGCTATTCCTAGCATGCTTTCTAAGTTTCATATAATATCCTCTGTATACAGGAAGAAAAGATCTGGTGACATTACACATCCTTGTCTGATGCCAATCTCTATATTTTGAAATTCTCCTACATTGCCGTCAACACTCGACACAGCTGTTTGTTTCCAATACATGTTTCTTACTATCTTTAGATCTTACCATCAACATAGCTGTCATCTTATTTTTATATACAGTCATATGTAGTAGAATTTATATGCGTATTCTTATACAACTTCTGATTTATGAAACAACAGAGAATGAACAACGTAAAAACAAACTCAATGAACTGCTTTTTGCTGACAATAAAAACATCATGTATGATGACGAAGAAAAACTGCAAACTCACATCAACTCACAATCAAGAATATGCAATAAATACAACATGCGGATCAACCGACAAAAGGCAGAAACTATCCAAATAACGAGATCAACAGACAAAAAGCAGAAACTATGCAAATAACGATATTAATAGACAAAAAGCAGAAACTGTGCAAATAACGAGATAGATCAACAGAGCATTTAAACATTCAAATAGAGAACACAAAAATAATACAAGTCAAAGAGTTCAAGTACCTACGAAGTATCTTTACAGAAGACGGATGAGTCAATTGAGAGATAGAAACAAGATGTAAAAAAGGCAAAAATTGTGATATACCAGATGTCACTTTTGCTATAACACCCAAAAAACAACACGGAAGTAAAGAAACACATAATTAAGAGCATCTTTGTACCAACACTATATATTCTATGCATGGTGTTATATCTATTATCTTTCTGATGTTCTCATTGCGCATTTTGTTGAGTCTGGTGATTCCAATGACCTTCTTCAGACATTTCATTTTGCAAGTTTTGATCTTAAATACATCAAAAATCCTGTACACCATTCAACATAACTGCAGAATGTTCAGAGTGCTCAATAATTACATACTTGGGTTATACATTGTTCACTTTCTCCACCTTGGATTCACTAGACATTTGGGGTGCAAAGGGAACGCATTGCACTAGGCGGACCCATGGTTAGCAGATAACCAAGACCTCAAATGTACCTCCTCGCGGTGCACCCTGGAAACAGAAATACAGCAGCTCGAGCTGATTCTGGCCAACTCATTTGGGGATCGTGTCCGAGAATGTGGAGGCAGCAGATGGAAAGAGATTTGACTGCATAAGAAACAGACAATATCTCCGACACCACCAGCATCACCACATATAGCGACACTGTCGACATACAGTGAAGTAGTCAGTCCAGTCCGAACTGCAAATAGAAAGTGAAAAGAACTTCGTGAACTGCAAATAGACTCGAGACGAGCTTCTAGTTACCTGTGCTCCTTACAGGCGGAGACCCAGACCCATTCATTGGCGTTCGGAAAAGCAAGAAGACCTAACCCAACTCTAATGTCGAGCCTTCTTAAACCAGAAATATACTCGCGAAGAGAAAGGGTTCCGTACCCGATGGGCTTAGGCAAGAAAGGGACACCGATGGATGTCCTGGCCCAACTCTACTGTCAAGTTTTCCTATACCGGAAGTACACTTGCAGAAAGAAATGGATCCGTACCCGATGAGCTCAGGCACAAAAGAGGCAACGATTTAGCCCTGGCCCAACTCTACTGTCAGGTTTTCCTACACCAAAACTGCACTGGCAGAGAGAAAGGGTTCAGTACCTGATGGGCTCAGGCGATATTGGGACAAGGTCGCTCAGCTCGAGAACGCCTTGCTCTCAAACGCGTGGTGTGAGACTCGAACTTGGACAAGGGGTACACGATGTCGGTGAATGACACCTCGGCTAAGAAGGCGAAAGAGCCAGGGTCCAACTCTTCTGTTGAGTTCTTCCCCTTAAGGAGCTAGGCTCACGGATGAGAAACGGTTCAGTACCCGATGGGCACTGGCACAATACGTCCAATTACACGAGGCAAGTTCATAGACAGTGGAACACCTCGTACGAGTCAGACGAGAGCAAAAATCGTCTTGGCGAAGAGTCACCACATACACGCGTGCCTGGAGACAGATATGGTGGCTGTCACAGGCTAGGGTAGCCCATCCGAATTGTCAAGGCATGCCAAAATCGGATATGCTAGGCCTACACGGCGCATAACTGTGGCACAACGTAATCACGCTCCCGGCGGAAATCGCACGGATATCCGTGCTGGTTACAATGGAGCGAACGCAAAACAAACAAACAAACAAACTAGACATTTATGGATCACATTTATGGATTTAGAAGTTATACATCTGACATTGGACTATTTAACAATCTCAAAGGCATTAATCTATTGTTTCTTTTGAACCCTGTGCTCGCTTTTATTGCGGCGTTCTTTGCCAGAGAAACTTCTACCATTTATTCATTTTAACACAGGTGGGAGAGTTGTAAGGAATGTCATTGTAACACATGTGGGAGAGTTGTAATGAATATAATTTTAACAGTGTGTTGTCTAGTATTATTATGTATAAGGGTTAGTCATGGTCGCTGTAAGTTATTGAGTAATGGATGATAAGTTTGGGTTTTCTGTAACGTGATACACTGACAAATTATCACTTTCATTTATTCCAAAGACAGTAAGTGAGAAAAGGAAGCGTGGATGTTAGAGTGTGAGGTCTATGGCACCATCTTTGTCCTTAGGTGGTATGCTAGTCATGTTAAGCACCTGCGATTCAAAGTAACACAGATTGAGTAAACTGTAGATTATAGGGACACCATATATATTGTTAGTTTCTTTGACATTCCTACAATACGAAAGTTATAAATATATTTCTGAATATATAGTATATTCACAGTTTACTGAAATAATCACCATTCTTCAGTTTTTCTTTTTAAAAAATAAAGAAAGTATCTTATGGCGAGGTATGCGCCTTTCAGCCACACACACACACAAAAGAAGGTACTGTTTCAGATCATCCAGTCACCATGATTCCAATATTAACATTGTGATGACAAAAACGTATTGAATATATAACTCGGCGGTTATGGTTTTGCAGCACTCCCTGAAATACATACCCTCGAATTCATGGTGGCTGGATTACCCAAGGGTGGCTCTATTATTATTATATGGTTAAAAAAACTATTATATAACCAAATTGGTGCCCGTGTGTTGCCAGAGGACAGAAGGGGGGGGGGTGAGGGGGGTAAAGAATTGCAACATTATTATCCGCCCAATTATGTTGTAAGAGGGTAGTAAGCAGGTCTTGGGCTCGCGTTGGTTGTTTCATCCCCAAAAAGGTCAAAGTAGTAGGATGTGTCAGACCGAAAAGCGCAGATATCGCAGCTAAGATATAAGCTATGACACAATGCACTTCGTTCTCCGAACTACATAATACTAATATTCAGGAGTCTGAGAACGAACGCAGAAGAAGAGGAGAGAAATTGGACCATGTACGCGTTTGAAAGAAGTGCGCCTCACCATAAGGTTACTTTAAATAAAATTAATTATAATAATAACATAGTTTGTAGTACAAACAAGAGTTAGGTAATAACGAAACATGAGGATGACAAAACAGAGGTTTATTGCATAAACATATTGTGATCAAAAGTATTCCTTGATCACACACACACACACACACACACACACACGCACGCACGCACACACACACATATATATATATATATATGCGTGCGTGTGTGTGTATGATGGCCATTTTTACATTCACATTTGAAAATTCAATTAGAATTATGACCATGTCTAATAGTTCGTAGATGGCTAATGAGCCCTATTCGAGCTGTAAATATCCGTGCACAGTACGAACATGGAATTACCACTGTAGACGGATTTTGATATATCCGTGACTTTCTAGTTACTCTCGGCTGTTAGGCTGCAACATTTCTCCTCTTTTCACAAGATGATGCGCTTTTTTTTGACTGTAGAGCGCCATATATATACATACATACATAAATACATTAAGTGTTTTTTTATAGGAAAAAAGAAGGGTATACGGCGTTTACAGAAGTGGATGGTCAATACTTTAACATGAATGACCACCACCCATTCCCCTACCCCTCTATTTGGCCGTAATAATTTGCATATTGGGAACTTTGAAAAAAAAAAAGCTTACGTATGAAACATTTTGAGTAATCATATAATTTTCTTATAGTTCTACTGTCATAATATAAAATGGGCGGCGGTGTGGTTTGTTGTGTATTCTCCATAACGTTAATTATGAGGTTATGTTATCTAAAGAGGAAGGGTTCAATCATTTCGTGTTTTGACAGTGTCAGAAGGAGGAGCGAAGAATATTAACACTTTGATCTGCCATGCATGTCATAAGAGACTACTAATAGGTTTGAGGTTAATGTTGAGTATGCGAACGAGCAACAAAAAGAACCACTCAAACCTTTCCATATATATATATGGGCCTCACAACCTCCACCCATACAGACATACATACAAAAATACATTAATATAAGACTTACTGTAGCCAGATTTATCATAATGGCCATAATTTATCCATGCCTTTAGAAAGTTCAATACTTCTATTTCTTTCCTTGCTTTTGTAATCTGTTGCTGCGTGGTGCCCAAAAAGCAGCCAGTATTCAACACATTTTGTAGGATTAAATTGACAGAGAGTGGAGTCAACTATCTTGATAAACATAACTGTTCATTTAATCTTAATCAGTAATGACGATTTTAAAGGTGTTGCAATCATGTTCAGCTGTGATAAACCTCTTGCAAGTTTACTTGAGAAGATCGGAGCGATGTCAAGATTGTGAATTGAAGGTTTGAAAGTATTTTTCCTCCTTTTATTCCAAGATTCTATGTATTATATTTCTGTCGTTCAAACGAAACCGCATTGACAAATGTCTAATTGCTTCTTCGTCATATATTACAAAATTGTGTGTTTCTTCAGACCCACTGTTTTTCGTCAAGCACAAAGGGCTCACTTGAGTAAATCAGCTTCTTTATATTCGAGCTGTCGTTGTTTTAGTGAAGTCTCCAAGTTATCATAAAAGGAAACAGGGCATATTAGTTGGTTATCTTTTCTATCTATTTTGTAAATAAGAATTTCTTGGACTAGAGACTTTGCAACTTGGGCGGTTTCCTTATAGTACTGTCCGAGATATGATCGCATATCTACAAACAACTGTATAGTGCGTTTAATTGCTTTATTGGCACAATTAAAAGTTATGTTTCGTTTTTGCGATGTCAGGCTCTGTTCAGAGAGCTTTTGAAGTGTATCGCACATCACTCCTAAGTCTAAAATAAACTAAACAATAGTAATCTTCTTCATCAATCCCTCATATGTGCATCTATCTTCTTTTTTTATCTCTGGAATTATCATCTTCAGCATTTCTAAAATGACAAACTTAAGTCTTTATAATCTTACTAAACTGCAGATACTGAGCGAAAGCTGGATTCTACCCAACGATTGCTTAATATTCGTTGAATTTCCAACAACTTTGCTTCCAGTGAACTGGCACATACATGGAGTTCGCAATTATTCTTTGGGCGATGCGTGATAAAAACGTATCACTTGTCAATAAATTATTTGAATCTATTAATTCCAGAAACATTCTTACCAGCATCGTGGACAGATAATTCCAGATTATGCTAGCACAGTGTCAAACAATTAATGATGGACATTTATCTTTTAATAACATTTTTTTTTCTACGAGAACCCAACATTACCGCTGTACCATCACAAAAAAAAACAGAAATTAAACATTCATTCAAGCACTCCTCTGTCAATCCAATAGAATGAAGACTTCTAATCAAAGCGGAGAATATTCCGACGGATGATATATCCTCTAGTTCAGCTAAGTCAATAAATAAATTAACTAGCCTGATCATTTCACAACCTGAAATTATTACATAAAATGACAACAGATTAAGTGGTTTTTACATGCTCCCAGACTACCATCAGACAGTCTTCCTTGAAAAGAATTACTATACAGGAGTGAAGAATGATGGTTACAAATCCAGGCGCTGACCATGCAAACGATGAATTACAGAAATATGTGAGTCAACGAAAATAAACATATGAAGCGTACAAAAAGCCACCTCCAGAGAACTATTCTACCTCTGACGCTGCAATGCACAAAGGGGTAGGCTATACAACGAAAAGAAAAAAAAACTTATATTGTTGAGTGTCACGAACAAATACATTTTTTCTGGGCTTTTTGTTTTTGTATTTGTATTGTTTAGAGAACATAGTCACAACAGACAAAATTTAAGGCAACAGAGCCACCTCCAGAGAAAATATTAGAAGTTTGACAACCTGGCACGACAAGGAAACAACAACGACTTTGATGCAGCAAGGCACCTGATGATGATTTGTCTTCTGAACAAGTTCTTGTCTAAAATATTGAGTGGTAACCTTGGACAGGAAGAAGAGTTCCGGTTGTTGTTATAGCGCGAAGGTTGCCTACTTTCTGTATAATTCCATTTGCATTTGTTTGTTAGATATTCTGCAGTTTCTAAATAAAATTGCATTGCATATCTTCGTTCGCCATGCCCGGGTCAATTGTGCGGTTGTCTTCTGCCACAGAAGTTATTATTGATGCAGATTGTATGAGCAGGCAAGTCTGATAAAAATGTGAAGATTGGCATAAAAATAACATTTGATTTGATTTAATAATTTAATATTTAATAATAATTATATTTATTAATTATTATTAATAATACTAATTAATAATATTAATAATAATTATTATTCTAATTATAACAAAACATGCTTAGGAGCCTTGATAACTATACTACTAGTAATAAATAAATAGGCATGTGTTGGGCATAGTATATTATATTATATACTTAAGTATATATAATATATATATAGTAGTAAAGTAATAAAGTAAGACTCAGGCCTAACGCTCAAGTTAGTCTATGCATGCCCCGTTGATTCAGATCGACTAAGTAATTAAATTAATTAGGCCCATAATTTAAAAAAACTGCAAATATGAATTTAAATTATAGTAGGCAAATAAAATGACTGGTGAACACGAAAAGAAGAGCAGAGTCAATAATAATAAATATAAATTGACAATAATGTTGCCACCACCCATGTAACAATACGTTATTCATCATTAGCCTGACCATCATCAGTAACCTGTGAAGTCATCATCACCCATGGTAGGTAATGCAGAGCATGGGGTAATGAGAAGGCAGACCTTGACAGAGAAAAAGTAACCTGTTGATGGAGGACAATGCAGGGAGTGAAAATTCAGTCAGTAAAAGTTGCGTTTGATTCTTCTCTGTGCTATAAATAGCACACTTCATTCTTAAACTTCTGCAAATTAGCAGGATGTAGTCGGGAAACCGGAGTGCATGAGATCATGTACCCTTCTCCAGCTGACCATAGAGAAGTATTAGTATACGTACCACATGACCTGCCCAACGAATCTGTGTCTGCATCAGGATAGTGTCAATCCTAGGGATACCAGATCTGTCAAGGACTGTGGTAACTGGAGTCTTGTCATGTGATGTTCATAACTTTTCTGAGAAAGTTGTGTGACAGTGATTGCGTTTCCTCACATGACGTCTATACAGAGTCCATGTTTCACTAGCGTATAACAGCACTGGGAGTACCACTGCTCTGTAAACTTTCAGCGTAGTCTGTTGGTTAATGCCATTTCTATGCCACATATTTGTGTACAATCTGCCGAAAGTAATGTTTGCCTTGGCAATCATTGTATACACTTCATCATCAACGTTGGCATTTTGTGATAAAGTGCTACCTAGGTATGTGAATCTATTCACAACTTTCAGGGCTACACCATTTACCTTTATGCAGGTCTCGTGAGAACTTTTGCCAGGTGCTGGTCAAAGTTGTAACATGGCGTATGTTTTATCCATGTTAATAGAAAGTCCAAAGTTGGTACAAGATTTGAAGAATCTGTCTATAATACTTTGTAGATCAGCCTCAGAGTTGGCATTTAGGGCACAGTCATCAGCAAATAAGAGATCCCTGATTGTGTGTGATTTGACTTTGTTTTTTTCTTGGAGCCGCCAAAGGTTGAATAATTTTCCATGGATGCGATATATGTCTACTCCCAAGTTTAGATCTCTAAAAGCATCATCCAACATAGCAGAGCACATGATGTTAAGTATTGTAGGGGCTAATACACATCATCTACCACAGCCCCTTCCTACTTACCATGTCAAATGCTTTTGTTAAGTCTATGAATGCTGTGTTACTATATCTACTTTGAAAACAAAAATATCACTAGCTATCATTTGTTCATTCCGGTCATGTAAACATTAAACATCATATGTTATATGTCGCTAAATGAGTATAGCAACTGGTTGAAAATGTCTGGCGGTCTTTTACCGCAGGAAAACCGCTGGCAACATTTGCCTTTGGTTTCGTGGTAAAGTTTAAATGTGAAACTTTGCAATCGTTTCAAAAATAATTTTTCTGTTTTCATTCTTAAACGTTTCCTGGTTACTAGAATGTAGTCAGGATAGCAGAATGCATTGTATCATGTTTTACAGCTTGGTTGCAATATCTGCTTTTGGTCTGCCACATCCAATTTCATCATGGATATTTTGGTAAATTCAACCTATGAGGTGAGACATCAAACTCTTTCCCCAAACCTTAGTTGCCTTTTATGACATGCATGGGTCAAGGGTCATGGTGTTGTTATTCTTTGCTCCCCTTTCGGTTTGAGTAACACATGTGCTTAATGTCAATTTAATCATGACATAGTATATTCCGTTGTATGGACTATCTCCTGTATATAAGCAGGAATTTGAGAAAGAATGCAGACAAGACTAAAACTGACATTGATTTTTATGTTGTTTATATTCTTTCTAAGTCTGCGTTTGTTCTAAAATTCCTGCATGTAAGCAGAATGTAGTCTGGAGAATGTAGTGCATTGGTGTCGCAGTTTACAGCTTTGATGTCATATTTGTGACTTCTGTCCTGACACATCTGACTTTAGCAAGAATATTAATATTTTTTGAATTTCAGGCTAAACAAGATTGAGTCAGAGTTCAAAGATGGAGACATAACTGCGAAGGTGAGATGAATTGTTTGTAGTTGGTCATATGTCTAAATGGAAGCAGAGGTTAACTTAATATTCTTTTTTTTCTTCTGCGTTCATTCTCAAACTCCTGCAGATTAGCAGGATGTAGTCCGGAGAACGGAATGCGTTGTGCCATGGTTTACAGCTTTGCTGCGATATCTGCGCCTTTCAGCCTGACACATTCGACTTTAGCATGGCTTTGGGTCACTGACCCTATATGGGATGGGACAGCCAACTCCATCCCATAACCTCCTTAGTCGCCTTTTACAACATGCGTGAAAGGTAAACAGTGTTGTTATTCTTTGCTCCCCTTTCTGGCCCGGCAACACACGGGCGAACTTAATATTAGAGATGATCGTGTATATGCAGTGGGTTAGTGGAATCAAACAAGAAATGATTGTGTATAGGGAGTGAGTTTGTAGAATCAGACAACAAAAATGATTGCGTGGGGTGGAGGATGTTAGCAGAACCCAACGAAATCAGTTTTCAAAATTTAGAACTTCTATTTGTTGGCATCAATGATCACATAGTTAACTTGACTCCTGACACATCGACATTTCAGCAGACCATGTTTCTGTATTCAGGATTCTTTTGGTTGTGTTAGATCTTCAGGCCAGTGGCCTGGACGAAGCTCCGTCTTCTCCAGGTCATAGCGGCTGTTCTAAAGTTTTTGTTAGGTCTTCAGGCCAGTGGCCAGGACGAAGCTCCGTCTTCTCCATGTCATAGCGGCTGTTCCAAAGTTTTTGTTAGATCTTCAGGCCAGTGGCCAGGACGAAGCTCCATCTTCTCCAGGTCATAGCGGCTGCCCTAAAGTTTTTGCCTCAGTTCAGTCTAGTGTGGCTATGTCTTGCCTTGCAGTTCTTTGTATCCTGGACAATCTTTGAGTATGTGTTCAGGGATCTGTATGCCTGCTCGGCATGGACATTCATTTGTATGGGCTACCCTGATCCGGTACAGGTGGCCCTGGAGTCGTGCAGAAGCCTTTCTAAGTCGAAAAATGATGGTCTGTTGTTGCCTATGAAAGTAGACACTGTTTACCAGCTTACAACCTCTCTATTGAGTATACTCATAATATTTTCTTTATAATCAAAAGAAAATGAAGTTGGTAGGCGCAAATTCAGGGAAAGAAGCATTTATTACTCACTTACCAGATCCTTGTGGTAGGTCTGTGTTATGTTTGTGTTATAAACAGCTGTGTTATTTCTGTATAAAAGGCGTTAGTGATGGAGGGGTTTGCTGGTAACAGGAAATTTGCTAGAAATGTATGAGCTATAGAGGGATTCCACAGTACTTCCACTATTCCATCATTATTACATGTACTACCACAGTTCCATCATTATTACATGTACTACCACAGTTCCATCATTATTACATGTACTACCACAGTTCCATCATTATTACATGTACTACCACAGTTTCATCATCATTACATGTACTACCACAGTTTCATCATCATCACATGTACTACCACAGTTTCATCATCATATATCTTTGCAAATGTGAGAGCTTTTTAAACTTATTATGTGCTTCAAAACTTTGACAGGGTTACTGGAAAAAGAAGTGTGCCATTCTGGAACATTTATTTAACGAGGATGTGAAAAGGAAAATTGAAGAGTTGGAGGAGGAGTTAGCCAATGCAGAAATCACTGAGGTAGTTTGCAGATATCGATGTAATAGCATGTCAGTACATTTTGTTTGTCATATTCTTCGTCTTCAAGGTTCATTCTCAAACTCCCCGCATGTTCGGAAAGCTGAAGATTGGCGAGACAGAACTGTCCAACTGTGGACTGAGTCCAGAGACTGCAGAACACATTCTTCATATGTGTCAAATCTACCAAGAAGAGAAGGAGAAAATATGGCCCACTGAGACTGCACTTCTTCTAGACTTGAGGGGTTCCATAGATGACCTGAAGCGAACCACACAATTCATTGAAGCTATTGGTATCTGATAATTGACTGAAAAATGATGAAGAAGAAACTCTCCGCTAGATTTCCCTTGTAACATGACATTGTCCTGCACAATTTCTAGTTGGATTTAGTCCAGAGAATGGAAATACGCTTTAAAACCATTTTATTTGCGGCAATTGCCCGACACATCTGCCTTTGGTGGAAATTGTGATCTAAGAGAAATATTTATGTTTTATGGCCAATATTTATATATATCGCAGCCAAGCTGTAATCAAACTGTGCGCTACACACTGAGAGCTCCCCCTCATGACCTTGGCAGGAGTTTTTAACAAACACACATCTTTATCTGTACTGTAGCTGGCAAGCTCACTAAACAGATATCTCCGATTAAATTAACCGTTTTGTTTTTTTGGCAACATTGTCTGCTGGTGACCTTAACTGCTCGTACTATAACAAACTTGGAATGAAGCTGCACATTTCGTTCACAATTCAGAAAAAATTTGGTAGGCACATGATATTTGATTGAATAAAAAATTGTTGTATAACAGTTTTACGTGAAACAATTCTCAGAATTGATGTTTTGAACAAAAAGGTCTTTATCAAGATAAGATGTTGGGTGCAAAGGGTACAGCATTGCTCTCGGCGGACCCAGGGTTAGCAGATAACCAAGATCCCATAATTACCTCCTCATGGTGCACCCTGGAAACAGAAATACAGCTACTCGTGCTGATTCTGGCTAAAACTTTTGGGGATTGTGTCAGTGAAAGTGGAGGTAGCAGTTGGAAAGAGATTTGACAGGCAATATCTCAGACACCTCTGCATCAACACATGCAGCAGCACTGTCGACACACAGTGAAGCTAGTCAGTTCTGCAGAAGCATTGGAAGGGCGGCAAATGCAGTTGTTACAAAGTGGGCAGATGTTATGAGAAATATAAAGAATGGCACATTAGTCACAATAAAAATAATAGCACAATGTGTACACTGAGAGGGAAGCACAGCGCTAGAGGACAGCAGCACGTGCAAAGAGAATGAAAAACGTTTCAAGGAAATCAGAACTATTGTTTTGTTTATTCAAGACAAGCTCCTAGATACCGGTGATCCCAGCCCAGGCCCAACTCTACTGTTGAGTTTTTTCTATAACGGAATCATGCTTGCGGAGAGAAAAGATTCAGTGCCTGATGGGCGCAGGCACAGCCTTCCAGGGTGACAGCACTGTTCAGATGTTCTAGAACAAATGCTAGTCCCTGATGCTCATAAAAATGTGTATAGACTCTGACTTAGGATGAGTGGTTCATGAAGTTGGTGAACAACACTTCGGCTAAGAGGGTGAACGAGTCAGAGTCCATTTCTTCTGTCAGTTCTTACTAAACCGGAACCAGGCTTGAGGATGAGAAAAGGTTCAGTAACCAATGGGCCCAGTCACAATACGTCAAATTACATGAGACAAGTTCACTGGTGGCGGAACACCTCGTGCAAAATAGATGTGAAGGACAAACAGTTTCGGTGTAGAATAAGTACACATTCACTGCCTGACGACAAATAGGAAGGCTGTCACAGGCTAGGGCAGTCCACCCGAAATGTCAAGGCATGTCGAAATCAGATGTGCTGGGCCTGCACGGCACATAACGGTGGCACAATGTAACTTACGCTCCTGACGGAAATCACATGAATATCTGTGCTGATTACAATGGAGCAAACGCAAAACAAACAAACAAGATTAAATGTTTTTCTTGTCTCTGCTGCTAACTTTATTTATGTTTAGAATAATGCCTGTGTGTTATTGGCACAGAAAGGGAAATAACACTTACCACATGTCGTAAGAGGTAATAAGGAGGTTTAGAATAATGCCTCGCCCGTGCCCAAAAGGGGAGTAAAGAATAGCAACACTGTTTACCTTCCACGCATGTCGTAAAAGGCGACTAAGGAGGTTATGGGATGGAGTTGGTATTGCACTGGATCTGTTGTTGCTGGTTGTTGATTTCCTGGTGGGAGAAATCCATTTTGTTTATATTCGTTATGGTTTTTTGTTCTTAACTGTTTTTGTTGTCTTGATAAAGATCCCAATTGGACCACCACATTGACAATTGTATTTGTTCTTTTTTAAAGAACATTTTTTATATTGTTATTTTCTATATTTTATTATTTTATATTGATAGTTTTCTAGTAACCTATTTACTTTATTTGCATTTACCCATATAGGGTCAGTGACCCAAAGCCATGCTGAAGTCGGATGTGTCCGGCCGAAAGGTGCAGATATCGCAGCAATGCTGTAAACCATGACACAACACATTCCGTTCTCCGGACTGCATCCTGCTAATCTGCATGAGTTTGAGAACGAACGCAGAAGAAGAATACTGCCTGTGTGTTATTGGCACCAGAAAGGGAAATAACACTTGTCACATGTCGTAAGAAGGTACTAAGGAGATATGAGCTATTTCATCCAATGATCTTCTCTGAGCTGAAGTCTGCTGACAACCCATTCCTGTACCTCTGGGAGAAAATTAACCCTTTTATCTGCAGGATGCTTTGAGAGTGCAAGAAAATCATGACAAAATCTCATCTAGAAATAATATGTCCATTTTGTAGCATTGCAACCCACAGGTACATTGAGTACATCAGTCATCTGGTGCTTGCATAAACTGTGGAAAACCTTAGATAATAACAATAAGACCCAAAAACATTTAGATCATAGGGGTGCCACACTGGTGACATCAGTAAAAGAACGCTCTCCAAATATCTTTATCCATAGCCACTTGGAGGGGTGTAGACAAAATCATGCCCAGACCATTCCTTGATGTTGTCAATCCAGGATTTTCTTTAGTATAAAGGTAAGGCAGATCCCATAACAGTGACCTGCCATCGGAGATGAAGATAACTTTTTGTTTGCTAAGCTGCAGCAACTACAGTATTAGATGGGATGGCCAGTTTCCTTCCTTGCTGTGTTTACCTTCCCCAACTCATGCGTCAGGTATCCATTTACAGCTGGGTCAACTGGAGGAGCTGTCAGGAGATAAATCTAGCCCCGATTGTTTTGTCCAGATGTTGTTTGGAACCCGGCACTGGCACGCTGTAATCCAGTAAGCAAGCTCACTATCAGCTAGGCCACCGCGTTTCTCTTTAGTATAACCTCATAAAAATGCCAGATAAACACCATCCTAGCAGGTTTTTATCATCTTTGAACTGAATAAACCCAGTTTAAAAGTATTTTTGAAATACTTTTTTTCTTTTTAATAGAAAGGTTTTTACAAGAAGATTGATGCCATCATTGGCGGTTTCCTGTTGGCAAGTGTTAACACAAACGGAACTAGCAATGGTACAAGTAGCATCGACATTGAGCAGGCTCACAATGGTGAATTTTCATCAGCGACAGTAGCCAGTGGGCATATCACTAACGGATCCTCTGTTGCTGTGACATTGTCTAAATTTGCATTGGGCTCTAACATTGAATGTAACGTAGAAAATAAAGAATTTACAAACGAGAATACAGATGGCAGAAGCAAGGTCACCTGCAAAGTGGTAAGATAAATGTTTTATTTTTGTGTTTATTTTTCTTCTGCGTTCGTACTCAAACTCCTAAAGTTTAGCAGGATGTAGTTCGGAGAATGGAATGCATTTGGTCATGGTTTACAGCTTAGCTGTGATGTCTGCGCCTTTCAGCCTAACACATCAGATTTAAGAATGGATTCTGGGTCACTATGACGGGAAGGGACAGCTAACTCTGGTTAGCTGGTTAGCAGGACATTGTCTGGAGAGGCGAATAAATTGTGTGATGGTTTACAGCTAGGCTGTATATCTGCGCCTTCCAGCTCGTTACGTTTGACTTCAGCATGGTTTTTGGGTCACTATGACCTATGGAATGGGACTGCCAACTCTCTCACACACACATGACCCCCTTCCCCCCTCCATGCATGGAAGATTAGTAATGCTATTCTTTGTTTTCTTTTTGGGAAAGGCAACACGTGTGTACATTTAACACACTGTATACAAGATCTAGGAGTATTAGTCTAAAAAATGTACTCAGTGACCACAACAAAGAGAATTGTGTTCATACAGACCCATATCTGCCCAAACCACTGTCTGGCACATGCAGGTCAGTATCTGCCAAAATATTTGGTTTTTAAATTCAGGTCTGTAGTCGCCCAAACTGTGGTCTATTTTGCACATACATATCCGTATCTGCCCAAACCGCTGTGGTATGCATATCTATAGCTGCCCACACCACTGTCTGGTTTGCACATGCAGATGCTGAACGCAGAAGAAGAAGCTTTTTCAGAGGCTCATAGCTTTCTTCTTGTCTTTACTTACGTACAGTGTGCAGTTCTGTAAAATATGTTTTGTGTTTTCTGGAACTTGTCCAAAAGGGTACATATCAGTGACACCAACTCCAAACTTCCCGTACATATGTTAGAGTATTTTCTCAATCTAAACATAGTTTGTTCCTTTCTTCCAAGCTTGTAGATAGCATTGTCCTTTTGGCTGCCATGGATGAGGTGAGCTCCATTCCATGTTAATGGATCTTTTGATGATGGACTTCATTTTCAGAATTAAAAATTTTTTTCTTTATAACAATTACTACAAAATATGTAAAAATAATCCGACCTTGAAATTGTTTTATATACTATATTACTTTATGTCATCAGGATATCGCGGAGACACAGAATGGTAACCAACCATTTAACGGCGTAGGGGAAGTTGATCTGATTGAAGCAGAGATTGACACTAATGGAGCAGACAATGGGGATGAAGATGACTTCTCACACCGGTTAAAAAATTAAAAGGAGGTAGAAAATCCGTAGAGACACCCACTCGAAGTAAGTATAGAGGATTAATTTAATAAACAACAAATTTGTTCTCATAAGTTGTAGAAGAAATGGTTATCGTGTCTTCTTTTTCTGTGTTTATTTTCAAACTCCCACTGGGTCACTCTTGTAGTTCAGAGAATGGAAATAAGCTGTCGCCTTTTTATGCGTTCCAATGGCCTGACACATTTGTCTTTGAAAGTTTGTTTTGGTTCCAAGAAATTTACAGGCCATTGCACTCGGGTGTTGCTGGAGCCCAAAAGAGGAGCAAAGAATAACAACACTTAAATTGTTGCAGGATGTTTGTACAAAATGTTTGATCCTATGTACAGTGATGTGGTTTCTCTCCTACTTCCTGTGTACAGTGATGTGGTTTCTCTCCTACTTCCTATGTACAATGATGTGGTTTCTCTCCTACTTCCTATGTACAGTGATGTGGTTTCTCTCCTACTTCCTATGTACAGTGATGTGGTTTCTCTCCTACTTCCTATGTACAATGATGTGGTTTCTCTCCTACTTCCTATGTACAGTGATGTGGTTTCTCTCCTACTTCCTATGTACAGTGATGTGGTTTCTCTCCTACTTCCTATGTACAATGATGTGGTTTCTCTCCTACTTCCTGTGTACAGTGATGTGGTTTCTCTCCTACTTCCTATGTACAATGATGTGGTTTCTCTCCTACTTCCTATGTACAATGATGTGGTTTCTCTCCTACTTCCTATGTACAGTGATGTGGTTTCTCTCCTACTTCCTGTGTACAATGATGTGGTTTCTCTCCTACTTAATCACCCCTTTCCCCGGGCGCATGAGAAAAAATATACACAAAAACGCTCCACCAGATCTGAGTTATTTTGACACAAATACGGCATAAAATTATGTTTTGTTATATCATTAACTTACCTTATGCTGTACGCTGTTCTTGCAAGTCGAAATACCAAAAAATTGGTTTCTGGGGTAACCATATTTAGTGTAAATCCTAAAGTATCGAGCTACTGGGTTCTAAGGGTAAGCATGGCATCTGGGTCACTTTGACCCCATATGAGATGGGACAACCAACTCCTAAGTGTTTAATCACTTTTTTTTAAATATTGTTTATTTCCAGACTAATGTAATATGGACTGAACAAACTAATCAAACGTGAAGAAATCACATACAATGTCCGCTCGTTTAAGACTATGGACATACAATGTTTTTATTTTAAATGCTGACACGTGGCACCTCTGATACATTTTGTTTTTGTGTTTTTCAATGAATAAATGAACATTCTATAACATAACAACAACTAAAACATAAAAACAGCAATTAAAACATGTAGATATCACTTTCTATGACGATCACTTGCCAATGCTACACTACATTTGATCACTTGCCAATGCTACACTACATTTGATCACTTGCCAATGCTACACTACATTTGATAGTAAAATATGTGGTCGAAAATGGACAAATTCATTTCAGAAATTTGTTGTCAAAAATTAGCCAGCTTTTTCCATCTTGCAATCGTAATGTGTAAAGGAATTTGACCTTTAGGCTGTGACATATTTCTTTCTAGCTTCGTGTGGCGGGAATTCTACATCATATAAGCTTTACTTCGTGTGATTCCGTGCTGATGATTTGGGGCATAGCAATGGGGGTGAATGGAGACGCCTACCGACCCAAGTTACATAATGACAAGTCGGGGCTATAACCACCTATAGAGCCTGTAAGGTTAATTAGGTGTAATTGCTTAGTGGCATCAGAAAATATGTATATGTTTTATCTATACTCTACAGCACCTGCTCGGACTTCAGGTCGTCTCGCCTCTAAGACTCCTGATGACAAACAGCCCACAATTATGTCATTGTTTTCTGGAAGGTGAGTTACTTGAACGTACATGATTATTATTGACTTTCTTTACTGCCAAAACATGTTTGCATTAGTTTGATTAAAAAAATTCAATAAATAAAAAACTGCAGTAAAATTGTGCACCAATTGGTAAGTAAATATATTTTAAAAAATTAAATAGCAGTTTACGTGGAACAATCACTGTTTGATTTTGTGGTTCCTATTCTGTGTTTGATTGATTGATTTTATGGTTCCTATTCTGTGTTTGATTGATTGATTTGGTGGTTCCTATTCTGTGTTTGATTGATTGATTTGGTGGTTCCTATTCTGTGTTTGTTTGATTGATTTTGTGGTTCCTATTCTTTGATTGATTGATTTGGTGGTTCCTATTCATTGATTGATTTGGTGGTTCCTATTCTTTGATTGATTGATTTGGTGGTTCCTATTCATTGATTGATTTGGTGGTTCCTATTCTGTGTTTGTTTGATTGATTTTGTGGTTCCTATTCTGTGTTTGATTGATTGATTTTGTGGTTCCTATTCTGTTTGATTGATTTGGTGGTTCCTATTCTTTGATTGATTGATTTGGTGGTTCCTATTCTGTGTTTGTTTGATTGATTTTGTGGTTCCTATTCTGTTTCATTGGTTGATTTTGTGGTTCCTATTGTTTGATTGATTGATTTTGTGGTTCCTATTCTGTTTGATTGATTTGGTGGTTCCTATTCTTTGATTGATTGATTTTGTGGTTCCTATTCTGTGTTTGTTTGATTAATTTTGTGGTTCCTATTCTTTGATTGATTGATTTGGTGGTTCCTATTCTGTGTTTGATTGATTGATTTGGTAGTTCCTATTCTATCATATATTTTCACTTGATCAGGGTGTACTTTACCCTTTTGTTTGCTTTCAGTAGTTTTTTTTCACAAGGTCACAAAAATAGATATAATCAGTAATGAGACAATCAGACGGCAAGTGGGTATAACACGAGTGCGGAACTTCATCAGAAAACAGCAGGTCAAATGGTTCTGACATGCTACTAGTTACTAATACCATCGAAAAGTGACGCTGTTTAAATACAGTGGGCTTAAAGTTAGAGAGGCACCCATGAAAATATGGACAGCATAAATAGAAGAGGTTTTTAAAACAACTTGTTTTTAGAAAGCTCACGGGTCTGTTCCAGATCTCGTCTGTTCCTGTATATCAGGGCTCCAATGAGGCAGCAAGAAATTAAGGTTATATGAAAATATAAATGATTGGGATATATTATGAATAGCATTAATTGAGTTACATTCTTCCCAGAATGCAGTATTACTTATGAGCACTAAACTTCCTCACAATTCTGAGCAAGTTGATATGATGCCGCCATGGGCACCTCTAAAGACTCTGAAATGTCTCTCGTCCGTTGTTATCTTTGCCTTGTTACCAGCAACTATGCCTTCCATTACTAGTTTTCTCATGCTATTACGTCTCTTTATATAACCAAAATAAACTTCAGCTTTCATGTTGTGATGTTGTTCAAGATTCGACCCGTATCTAGATTTAATGTTCTTTACATTGATTTGTCTTTCTCTGTGCATGGACCAAGAAGACGATGGACCAGCGACATCGAAGAATGTATGCACATGTCTCTGGCCAATGCAGTCCTGCTTGCCCGGGATAGAGAAGCGCTCAGAGTATCCACAATGAACACATCGTTCTGAGAAGAATATCTCACTTGATAAATAATATGCTTGCTCTGTCCAGATGTAATTTAGCTTGACTGCTTTTGCATTGATATTTTATTATTGATATTACTTGTTTGAAACTACTTTCTACGGAAACATTTATAATTTCCAAGCAGGCCCAAGTTGGAACCAAAGAAAGGTCAAGAAATAGTTGCTAATGATGTTCACGCCAAGGAGATGACTGAATGTGACAAGTGTCCTGATGAGAGCGATGAGAAGGAAAACAGTCCCAAGAGGGCCAAACTAGAAGATGAAAATAATATCAACCAACAAGAAAGGTAAGCTGATTTTTAAATTAATTACAATCTGACATATGACTCGGCATAGATTATGTTAACTGCATGTAGAGTGCCTGGTCTCGCCAGTGACATACCAGAACAACCACCATGCAACAACAAATCCCTATTAGATAACGTGTATGTCGTGAATAGTATTATTTTTCTAAAATAATAATAAATGCTTCCTTTTGGGAAAAACATAAACCTATAAGCCCCCTTAACACAACCATGCTTATACTCACCGGTATCACCTTAGTTGAGGAAGACCTGTACTTTTGTCAGAAAATCTGTCAATTTATCAGTGGACTGTCGAGCTATCTGCTTGCAGCTAAAGGTATTATTTCATCATCATCATGTGTCAAGAGCTATCTGCTCGCAGCTATAGGTATTATTTCATCATCATCATGTGTCAAGAGGTATATGCTCGCAGCTAAAGGTATTATTTCATCATCATCATCTGTTTGTTTCTCCTCCCACTTGTAATCTTTTACTTCATGTTATGAACTGTTTCTTATTTACAGAAATTCCACAGTGTTGACTTTAAGTCATACGAAAGCTCTCCCAGAAAGATGTAATGAATGTTTGAAGTACATGGACGATCAGGAACTGAAGTTATTTCCTGGTGATTCTGGAGATGCTGTAAGTTGTGTTGCTCATTTGTTTGTATCTGTGGTCAGTTAAGAAAAATTTGTCTCTTCCTTTTTTTCCTTGCATCGTTCCTTGGAGGATCATTGTAGCAAGGTTAGAAGGTAATAGGCACGTCCATAAAAGTATTTTTTTTCCATTGTGCACACATTAGGCCTGCTGTCCACTAGAAGCGACTTTTGTGTAAACGAGAGACGGATATGAATGTAAAGAATGCTACAGAACAGTGTCCTTTGTAAGTGACCGTGAGCGACCAATTTCTTACTTTTCCAAAGGCCATGGTTTCGTAACACGCTTTGCATTTGGCTCAGTTATGGGTGTACTCTAGTAATTGCTTGATCTCATTGCTTTCATTAGACGGCAGGCCTTACTTAAGCTAAAATGATTATTTGTAGTCGGTCAAGTGTTGCCGGACTCAAAAGGGGAACAGAGAGTACCAACACTAAGGCCTGCCATGCATGTTGTAGGAAGTGACTAAGAGGATTTTGTGAGTTGAATTTACTGTTTCATAAACGATCCAATGTTATACTGAAGTTGGATGTGCTGGGCTGACGGGCACAGATATTGTAGTCAAGCTGCAAACTATGGTACAACTCATTCCATCCTCTGAACTGTTATATGCAGGAGTTTGAGAACAAGCTCAGAAAAAATTTTGTAGTTGTGACATAGTCTTCTTCTTCTTTCAAACTCTGGTAACCAACACAAAAGTGCATGTGATTTCCGCCGGGAAGCATGAAGTACGTTGTAGTACTAATTTACGGCATAACTGAGTTATTTGCACCTTGGAAGGTCCAGCACATCCAATTTCGGCATGTACCATGCAGTGAATTTTTCATTTTCTCTCTTAATTAATAATTGCATCCTTAGAATTCCTGAAAACTGTCTCTAATTTTTTACTTGGTATATGCTGAAGTTGGATGTGTCAGGCCGAAAGGTGCAGTCTGTAAACCATGACAACATTCTTTTCTCCAGAGTACATGCTACTAATCTGCAGTTCACTTGCTATTATATTTCTGTTGGCCTATGTGTATTTGACGCCAACAGGAACATCTCACGGCAGTGGTGAGACATCACAAAACTTGTGTGGTTTGGCCATGAGGCATGATTTCCTTTCCAAAATTATCTTGCAGGGAACAGCTGATGGTTGATGAAGAAGAGGTGGTAAGAGGAAAGTATGGATTGATAATATTAAAGACTGGACAAGATTAAGATTCTTCACCTAAACAGAGAGGCATGGCAAAATTTTTCTGTTGACATTTCAAGATTGGCAACTCTACGACCCTGAAGGGTTATGGATATGATCATGATGTGTATTGCCAGGTCTGAAAAAGGGATCAAAGAAATAACACTGCCACTTACCATGCATAGTGTAAGTGGTGACTAAGGATGTTTTGGTATGGACTGACTTCTTCATTCAATAAGTTGTCTTTGACCAAAAATGTCATGCGGAAGTTTGATGTGTTGGGCCAAAAATGCATGGATAGTGTAGCTTTAAACCATGATGTGATATATTTCATCTAGTAATTTAAAAACAAATCCCGAAGATTGATGTTTATAGCTAATTTTGTCTCTCATACACATAATAGATCTATTGTAATGTCTGTAGCAGGAAATGTCAGGCTAATGTTGGTTTTACTATTTCTAGGTTGAAGAGTTCATTGCCCTCACTGATCCAAAGTTGTCATTGTTTACTGGTAACGAAGACTTTGATAAAATAACGGAAGACCGGCCACAACATAAAATCACAAACTTCAGGTAAGTCTCCCTCTTTTTTTTTGAACGTTCAAAAATTATTTGTCTCCTTCCTCGTTCTCCTATCGGAGTCAGAAGCTGATATCTTCTTTTTTCAGCGTTCATTTTAACTCATGCTGGTTCTCTCTTATAGCAGGACAATGATCCTACAAGATTTCCAGCAGGGTGTAGTCCGGAAAATGAAAATGCATTGTGTCGCCGTTTTATTTGCACCAATGGCAGACACATCCCGTCTTCGGCGGAGGACACACATTAAGAACGCTAACAGAAATCATAGCAAACTACCGAAGATGGATGTGTTGGGCCATTGGATAGATAGACATAATAGATGATTGATTGATAGATTCATCTGCATGCACTTTAATCTTTAAAACTGTGTTCCCTTCCAGTGTTTATGATAAGAACACACACTTGTGTGCATTTGACACCGGCCTGATTGAACGTAACAAGTATCTGTACTTCAGTGGAGTCTTGAAACCTATATTTGAAGA